>JAOEHI010001258.1:0-12827 GCA_025447815.1 Percopsis transmontana
ATATAGTTTATCCCCATCTTATGAAAGATGGGGTTATATAAACTTCGGCTCCATTACCTTATGTTAGTTGTATAGTAAGTTTACATTAGGTTGTTAGTTGGATTATTGCTATATTTGAACATAAGAACATAACTTGAACATAAGTAGAGAGACGTAACCAGCTAGCGTAAAATACAATGACACCAGAGAGAAAACTCTTGTATCTTTTACTCTCTTCCTCAGGTCAACTCTGGTCAGCCTGTGATGTTGACCCAAGGATTGCCTATGTCATCTCAGACACCCAGAGGGCCAATTTTGACCCCAGCCTCAACTGTAAGGCTGGTACCTACTGGCAACAAGGTAACATGGCTAATGTTATTGTGCATAAATAAGGTTCCACTAGCTAGGTTTACATGTATGAAGCTAGATTCTAGATTTTTATATATAGATGTAGATATGTGTATGTGTGAATCACGAGCCGTAAATGAAAAACATATTTTAACTTAACTTTTTGATCTGCATTTGTGTGTGTGTGTGTGTGTGTATATATGTATGTATGTATGTATATATGTATGTGTGTATGTATATATGTGTGTGTGTATATATATATATATACACACGCACTACCGTTCAAAAATTTGGGGTCACTTACAAATGTCATGTTTTCAATGAAAACATACATCAAATGAGTTGCAAAGTGATTAGCAAATATAGTCGAGACGTTGACATGATTAGATATGATGATTTTAATTGTGTCCTTCAAACTTTGCTTTCATTAGTGAATCCTTCATTTGCAGAAATTACAGCCTCTGAAGAGATTTCACCCCATGCTTCCTGAAGCACCTCCCACAAGTTGGTTTGGCTTGATGGGCACTACTTGTGTCCCATACAGTCAAGCTGCTCCCACAAAAGCTCAATAAGGTTGCGATCTGGTGACTGCTGGCCACACCATTATAGACAGAATACCAGCTGACTGCTTCTTCCCTAAATAGTTATTGCATAGTTTAGAGCTGTGCTTTGAGTCATTGTCCTGTTGTAAGAGGAAATTGGCTCCAATCTAGCACCGTCCACAGGGTATGGCATGGCATTGCAAAATGGAGTGATAGCCTTACTTCTTCAAGATCCCTTTTACCCTATGTAAATAAATATAAAGACCATCACATTGCCTCCACCAAGCTTGACAGGTGGTTTCAAGCATTCCCCCAGCATCTTTTCATTTGGTCTGCGTCTCACGAATGTTCTTCTTTGTGATCCGAACGCCTCAAACTTAGATTTTTTGCGCTGTTCTGTGAAAGGAGTAGTACACTTGTTGTACGAGAGTTTCTTGGCAATTTCTCGGCAATTTCTCGCGTGGAATAGCCTTCATTTTTCAGAACAAGAATAGACTGATGAGTTTCAGAAGTTTTTAAAAGTTTCTGGCCATTTTGAACCTGTAATCGAACCCACAAATGCTGATGCTCCAGATACTTTACTAGTTTAAAGAAGGCCAGTTTTATTTCAACAGTTTTCAGATATGCTAACATACAGTCATTGCAAAAGGGTTTTCTAATGATCAATTTGCCTTTTATAAAATGATAAACTTGCATTAGCAAACACAATGTGCCATTGGAACACAGGAGTGATGGTTGCTGAAAATGGGCCTCTATACGCCTATGTAGATATTCCAGTAATTCCAGCTACAATAGTAATTTACAACATTAACACGGTCTACACTGTATTTCTGGTCAATTTGATGTTATTTTAATGGACGACAAATGTGTGTTTCTTTCAAAAACAAGGACATTTCAAAGTGACCCCAAACTTTTGAATGGTTGTGTATTTTTTCAATAGATATCTACCTCCACAAACATGACCTTACTTTGAATGATTATTAAATGCATTGTCAGATTGTGTTCATGTGTTATTATGATGTAAAACTGCTTATGTGTACTTATTTAGTGTGTTGTGTTTTTGTGTACAGGTAAATGGTATACCAACCTACACTCTTGCCACTGTACAGTTGACTGTCCCAATTCCACCTGCCGTTGCCCCAACGACCCACAACAAACCACCCCTTGTGGGCACAGTTCCCCAACAATTCAGCCAAGCACAGCCTTTTGCTGGGCAAAACAGTGTATTACTGACCAAAGAAAACCCGGGTTCAGTCTTGGGGGCGGGGAATGCAAAGGAACTAGCTGCAAAGAGCCAACACCTGGTAAGAAATCCAAAAAGTATAAAACTATTAAGTCCGAATTAGACTTCCAATTCATAATTTGAATACAGATTTCTCTATGGGAAGAAATTACCTATGCTAGTCACTGGGGCTTTTGGGTTTGTAGGAATTCTGTTACCTTTCTGCTGTCATACCTTGTGTAGTTTTCATCACCACCTCATTCATTACATTAGAAATATCTTTTATGTAGCCAAAAAACAAGATGTCACATTTTTTGGTTCTGCTTACTGCTTAGGTTATGTGAGTTATGTGACCATAGTTTTATGCATTTGCAATTTCTCTGCATTTTTCTCTATCCATCTTGCCCTTGATCCTGACCAGTTTCCTGCTGTGTGTGTGCGCTTGTCTCTCACATAGGCGTAGATTTCGGGGGGAAATGGGGATACGTCCCCCTCAATATTTAGAACATGTGCATTTGTCCCCCCCAATAAAAACTAAAAAACATTTATTTCGAAAAAACGCTAGAAGGTTACTCATTGACGCAACAATGCCTCCGACAGGGGTGGGTCTTTTTTTACTCCCAAAAAAAAATACAACCACTGAATCTCTTGTGAAAAACGTAATTATCTCCACCACAGACACACACACACACACACACACACACACACACACACAGTGTTGTGAACTCAGTCAGCAGCTACATCGCGTCTCCTCCTCTCCTCTGGCACCGTGCGCATGCAGGCAGGTTGATTAACCATGGAGGAGCCAGAAGGGAAAAGGAGGAGGAAGTCCGATATTGGGACATTTTTTCTCAAAAAGTCTCAAAACCAAGTAAGTTGTGAGCCACTAGGTAATGTTTTTCGAGTTTACTTTTAATAGTGCTGTTTGCTAGTTTTCTAACTAATCTTAAGGGACTGTTGCCTGGCAATACCTGCCCATAATATTTTGAATTGTCACCTGGTGCCTGAATGTTGTGTTTTCCTTTACATAAATGAAGACATTTAGACCATGAATTGATGAAGAAAAAACACAAATTGTTGCAAAAAAATTCACCAGAATGCAGGAAATTAGGTGTTTGATGCTCAAAATTTCCTGGGGGAGGATCCTCAGACCCCCCCGCTTAATGTGTCCCACCCCCTTCAATGTTCGAACGAAATCTACGCCCATGGTCTCTTACATGTCTAATGAGTTTGTAAAATTAGTTGTTATACTTTTTAAATATATAACCAAAGTGGAAATAACTTTGCTTTCCTCTTTGACATAGATTATCACCACATCTGGACATGTCCACTGCACGCGCTGTCAAACCGTGCTTTCTGATAAAGGGATATTCCAACATTTGCTCCATGGGCTGCAATGTCTGTTCTGTCCTCTGGTCTTCTACTCTCTTAAACAACTGTTGGATCACAGCGAAGCGGAACACAGCCTTTCTGAGGCTGCCAACAGAGTACGGGTTAGCAAACAGCACCAGTTGGCCACCACGGAAGATGGAAAATTGGTGATACCCAAAATCCACATGAAGTCAACAGTGTCGAGAGGTCTACTTGGCTGTAAAGAACTGCGCCTGGCACTTGTCAATGAGAGCGCAGTAAACAATGTGAACAAGGTGAATGGGGAGTCTGTGTGACTGGGCTTATGTTACAAAGGGGTAACCACCTCTACCTCATGCACATATGCCAATTCTGGTGTTCTCTAGCAAATGCCAATTGAGCTGCACGGTGCTGGGCTGGGAGCACAGGTCCTACTAGAGGATGTCTGGCCCTCATCAGCTACTGGTGTGCATTTCAGAAACATGCACACCAGTAGCCCACTGCAGGTCATTTTGTAGGGCTCTGGCACTGCTCTTCCTGTTCCTCCTCGCACAAAGGATCAGATACCGGTCCTGCTGCTGGGTTGATGCCCTTCTATAGCCCTGTATCTCCTCCATGCTCTATACTGGGATACACAGCAAACCTTCTTGTGATGGTACGTATGGATGTGCCATCCTGGAGGAGCTGGACTACCTGTGCAACCTGAATGGGCTGCAGGTACCGCCTTAGGCTACCAGTAGCGACAAAGACACTAGCAAAATGCAAAACTAGAGAAGAATCAGTCAGAAAGGATAAGGAGAGAGCAATTGTCTGTGGCCAACACCTGTAAAACCATTCCCTTTTTGGTCTCATTGTTGCCTCTCCGGTGCCCCTGTTGTCATAATACCCTGCAGTTTAATTGACTTGGTGTTATACTGTGGTGATTACATGTTCCCTTAATTCTTTTGAGCAGTGTGTGTGTGTGTGTGTGTGTGTATATATATATATATATATATATACACACAATGCATATATACAATGAATTACGTGTATTGTATTTTTTTTTTTTTATAATCTTGCACGTTTACATTTTTCTCACGCTCTTTCCCTTTTCATGTTCTCTTCCTGTCGTCCCTTTCTAGGTAATATACCTTCATCTTGGTGAAGACCTCGGTAAGACTTTTATCCTTCCCGCCCCTCCATCTGGCTGTCCTTTCTGCCCCAAAGAGACCCTGCTCCCCGGAGTGTACGAGCAGCACCTTCGGCTGCGTCATCACATCCAGCCAACCATCCATGCCATCCTGAAGACACCGGCATTCAAGTGTGTCTACTGCCTAGGCGTTTACGCTGAGAAGTCCACCTCCCGCACCATTTCTATCCACGTGCAGAAGTGCCGCTGTGCACCAAGAGGTGCCAAGGAGGCTGAGAAAATTCTACACCCCGACACAAACCTCCCACCAGTTATGAACGGGGGCCCAGATGGAACAAGGTCAGCAGTCGTCATGTTATTAATACACTATGTTATCAATTGCTAAGTTTACATGCACACACATATTCTGTAGTGTTGTTCTTGATGTTAATATTGCCGAGAGGGATTGGTAAACTTGAACATGTAGCATAATGAAATGCCTTTAGTGGCTGCATTGTTTCTCAAAAATCTTAAATAAAACAATTATTTAATTACTTTTCATTATTAATGGATTGAATCATTGAAATAATTATCACGGCGACCTTTTTGCTCTTAGCGAAGGAGGACCCTTGTCCAATATAGGGAAGTGTCGGTCCGAGAACTGTTGTGACCCATCCTCAGTTTTGACACTGGCAATTCCAGTAAGCATAGATCTGAGACCCCGAGAGGAGAGGAAGCGCTTCCTCACTAAATACTTCAACACAAATCCCTACCCTACAAGCAAAGAGATGGAGGTAAAGCATTTTATCTGCATGTTTTGTCCAGCTACTTACTAATTTAAAACGCATTATGCCCGTGTAGCAAAAGTTAAAGTGGTCACAATGCATAGTGGTCTATAGTACGCAATGTATTATACTAAAACATCTGGGTACATCCATCAAACAATTTGTCTAACAATTTTTCTAATAGGGGTGGGACATTAATCCAATGCTTTGAATAAAAAATAGTGGAGGTGAAGATGCAGCGGTGCTCATGTCGGCACAGTCCCACCGACAACTTTGACGAAAGCTAGCTTTGTAGCAGCAACACCCCAAGTTAAAAAAATTATGTTTGTTGCGTTTGCAGAGAAGATAATACAGGAGAATGCATTTATGTTATGTTATGTTAAGTTATGTTATGTTATTACGTCCATGAATCTTCTCTTGCATGTGGTTGCTAGTTTTGTGTTTCATTTCGGACGTTATAAGTGTACAGACAGGAGGGGGGAGCCCGTTAAGGCGAGTTCTGTCGGGAAAGGCAGCAAAACCAACCAATAAACCAAAATAACTCAAGTCAGCACCTAGTTTTGCTGCCTCATTTAAGCCAAATTTGACTTATGATAACACCAGATTTTAGCTTCTGGCCATGGCATAATATTTTTATGGGAGGAATAATGTGACACACACAAGTTTACAATCCACACTCAAAACCATAAATTAGACCCAATCATATGATGTCCAAAAATGTATAATTAACTCTAACCCTAACCCTATATGCAGAGGTCAATAGTGACTGTCAGAGTCTGACTTATCAGAGAATAAAAGAAAAATCTTAAACTAAATTAATATCCAGCAGGTAATTAGACAAGTACAAAATATAACTCATATACACCTGGTTAGAGAGACCTGTGTTTGATTTCTTAAAAGTATGTTGTTGCTATAAATCTATTTGGACTGCACTATAAAAATTATTGGAAAGCTAATAATTTTGCTGAAAATCAATGTTTTTGGCCATGGAATTTAGACTTTTTTTTAAATTCAAAAACATTTCCGATTTCCATGGAACCCGATGGTGCCCATGCAAACAAAATGGACATTTTCATTTACACTGCTCAAAAAAGGGAACACGTAATCATCACAGTATAACACCAAGTTAGGGATATCAATCTGTCCAGTTAGGAAGCATATTATTGTGAATCAATTTCACATATTTGGTGCAAATGAAAGTGACACTGAAGAGAAAACGGCAAGACAACTCCCAAAAAGGGAATGGTTTTACAGAAACGGACTCCA
This sequence comes from Percopsis transmontana, assembly GCA_025447815.1. Lineage (NCBI taxonomy): Eukaryota > Metazoa > Chordata > Actinopteri > Percopsiformes > Percopsidae > Percopsis > Percopsis transmontana. Next base: position 6,601 of record JAOEHI010001258.1, read on the forward strand.
TGAGGGTGGCATGAGGGCCCGACGTCCTCTAATGGGACCTGTGCTCACAGCCCAGCACCATGCAGCTCGATTGGCATTCGCCAGAAAACACAAGAATTGGCAAGTCCGCCATTGGCACTCCGTTCTCTTCACAGATGAGAGCAGGTTCCCACTGAGCACATGAGACAGGTGGTGAACGTTATGCTGCCTGCAACATCATCCAGCATGTGATAGGAGGAGTCCTGGTGGAGGAGATCCCAAAGGACACCATATGCTGTCTCATCAGGAACATTCCCAGACGTTGTCGGGAGTGCATACAGGCACGTGGGGGCCATACACACTACTGAGTCACATCATGAGTTGCCATGATGAAATTCACGCAAGTTGGAACAGCCTGTGATTTAATTTGATTACATTTATTTTCGGTGTGAGTTTGAATCCAACCCTCAATCAGTTGGTGATTTTTGGTTTCCATTGACCGTTGTTATGTCACGTACAATTACGCAATGTACAGTAAAGATTTTGATCTTTAATGTATTTCGTTCATCGAGACCCAATGTGTAATTTCAGTGTTCCCTTGATTTCTTTTTGAGCAGTGTACTATTCTATACATTTTTACAAGGCAGGCCAGTGTTTCCCACAGGATTTTGTAAGATTGTGGTGGGTGGACCTTGGATCCTCTAGGGGTGTCCTGGGCCATGCTTATGGAGCTAAATCCAGGCCAATAGTTTTGTAATTGAAAAACTACAATTTGAAACTGAAATTTCAAGTTTTGATGCTGAAATACAACAATATTCAAACTATAGGAAAAGTATTTTTTCTGTTTAAATATAATTTTAATTCAATTCGGGAATTATTTTGAATAAATTAACTTTCATATATATTTTGATTTGATTTTATACAGCCATGGAAAAAATGAGACCACTGCCCATTTAAAAAAATATAATATCTATATACAATTATATTTAATGCATTGATATATTTTTTAATTATTTAATATATAATTTTTTACATTTTTGATATATATAAATAGATATATTTTTATAACTATATTTACAAGAATATGCAGTGGTCTCTTAATTTTATCCATGGCTGTATTGTCAGATTCAGATCTTATTTTTTCGGTTGCAGATCTTTTTTCACTTTCACCTTGATCTGGCAAATTTCTCTCCGACATCTCTTGTCATAAACACTTCCACCTGTCAAAAAATCAAAACCGAAATCCTATGGAATTTATCTTTCATATTTAGCGTTTGCCCATTAAAAGGAAAAAGCTTAACGTGATTTAATGTTCCGATTACTTAATGTGCCTGCTGATGAAGTTGGATATAACTCGAGTGATGTAGGCTAATATTCTTTTCCGAATGTAAGCAAATTTTTAGCCACTTTGGAGAAATTTGGTGATCATTGATCGCTGTCTTGGAACATTAAGTCACTTTAAGCTTTTCCTTATAATGGGCGGCAATGAAGAGAGCGCTTAATATAACATCTATAGTATTTTGGTTTTGATTTTTTTTTTGACAGGTGAAAGTGTTTATGGCAAGACAAGTCGGAGAGAAATTTAGTGATCATTGATTGCTGTTTTGGAACATTATGCCACGTTAAGCATTTTAGTGATACTCAAGTTTTATCATTGATACTCAAGTTCAGTGACAGGACTATGTGAACTGCAGGTTGTCCTGGTAGAGCGGACACCATCGCAAACGGACCATATTACGCTGCGTTTACAGTGCTATCAGCCTTCTTTGCTGTCAATATTCATTATTCCATGCTAAATTAATTTGTAATTTAATTCCCCTCTCAGTTGATGCCATGTCCCCCAAGCTAGATCAAGGCCAAAGTCTGCAACTGAACAAATATGATCTGAAAGCGAAAAAAATATCTGAAACCGCAAAAATAAGATCTGAATCTGAAAACATAAGACCTCAAATATGAAAATATAAATGAAAGTGAAAAATTTAAATAAATAATTTACTCAAAAGAATTCCGGAATTGGATACAAATTGGTTTTAAAGCACCTTTCAGGAAACCAAAGGACACTGTACAGTAGTATGGAACCAGAGACAAGGATTAAATAAACAGTGATACAAACATTGAAAGAATTGGTTATAAATATTATATGCAGAATAGTAAAAATATATGTAAAGGAGCATGCTACACTGAGGGGAAAGACAGTCTGAACAAGTCAGTTTTGAGTCTATTTTTTAAGGTGGTGAGTTGCGGGTTTCTGGAGGGAGATTGTTGTAATTGTACAACACCTAGATTTCTGACCTCAGAGGATGGACAGATGGAGCAGCCGTCAATGGCCAAGACAAAGTCACCTACTTTATTGAGCAGAGGCTTCGGAGCCTCCAACATCACCTCCGTTTTATTGCTGTTGAGCTTGAGTAAATTTAAGGTCATCCAGTTTTTGATGTTCTTACGAGGAGAGGAGTATGTCATAGTAAGACACCAACTCCTCGATTGAGGAGGTAAGAGGATCTGGGTTATTTTGTGTTGTACTGACTGATTTAATGTACCTAGAATTGTGGCTTTTGATGCCACTTTGTTAGGGAACAGCCACATTACACGCGATTGCAAGATGCTGAAAATTAATGTTGCCTTAGCTAACGTTAGATTAACGATAATTATCAATGATGACTTCTGCAATACCTTTATCTGTTTGGATAACTGCAGTGGATACACATTAACTAAGATCCAACTTGCAGTGGATCTTAGTTAATATTACTTACCTCAAATGATGTTGTCATCAACAAGAGAAAAGGTGTCTTGAGTTAGATGCAGCCAGAAATGTTCCAGTGCGTATGTGTGTGAGCGTGGGAGTGACAGATTTGCTGAAGCAACGACGCAAAACACGTTATTATGAGACGTGTAAAAATATTTTCAGTTCTTCGTGAAACTGTGGTGACCTCCACCGTCTAGGTAATTAATCTGAAACACTGCAGGCTATGAGAGTCCAAATCCCATGATTACATGAATAGGTATTTTAAGGTACAATATTTAGTATAAGGGTAGACAGAGTAACATACTGTATATACACTAATATTCAAAAGTTTGGGGTCACTTGGGGTCATGTTTTACATGAAAACATGCATCAAATGAGTTGCAAAATGAATAGGAAATATAGTCAAGAAGTTGACGAAGAAATAATGATATTTAATTTAAATAAGTGTGTCCTTCAAACTTGGCTTTCGTCAAAGAATGCTCCATTTGCAGCAATTACAGCCTTGTAGACCTTTGGCATTCTAGTTGTCAATTTGTTGAGGTAATCTGAAGAGATTTCACCCCATGCTTCCTGAAGAACCTCCCACATTTTGGATTGGCTTGATGGGCTCTTTTTACGTTCCATACAGTCAAGCTGCTCCCACAGGAGCTCAATAGGGTTGAGATCCGGTGACTGTTCTGGCCGCCCTATTATAGACAGAATTCTAGTTCTTGCATTGTTTGGTGCTGTGCTTTGGGTCAGTGTCCTGTTGTTGTTGTAGGAGGAAATTGCTTCCAATCGAGCACCGTCCACAGGGTATGGCATTGCAAAATTGAGTGATAGCCTTCCTTCTTCAAGATCCCTTTTACCCTGTACAAATCTCCCACTACCACAATCAAAGCACGCCCAGACCATCACATTGTCTCACAAATGTTCTTCATTGTGATCCGAATGCCTCGAACTTAGATTGGTCTGTCCATAACACTTTTTTCAAATCTTCCTCTGTCCAGTGTCTGTGTTCTTTTGGCCATCTTAATCTTTTAATTTTATTGGCCAGTCTGAGATGTAGCTTTTTTCATTGTGTGGCACACAAACACTGGCCACACGGGTATTCGGGTTTCCTCCATGCGTGGCACGTCTTGACATACACACACGGGACTTAACACTGCCCACAATACAGGTCCATCAACGAGAGCTACCGTGTGGAAGCTCTCTGTCTCAACCACCCCCTGGGAGTTCTCCCCAGCTGTGTTCACTCATTGCTTAAAAGAGAGACAGGTGATTAGTAATTGCCCTCACCTGCCTCTCAGCCCCGTGAACCACACCTCCACACGTTCCCTCCCACCTGCATCAGAGCTAAACCACGCGCCCACCTCCACACATTGCAACTCTGCCTAGAAGGCCAGCATCTCGGAGTCGCCTCTTCACTGTTGACATTGAGACTGGTGTACTATTTAATGAAGCCAGTTGAGGAACTGTAAAGGCATCTTTTTCTTAAACTAGAGACTAATGTATTCTCCTCGTGCCCAGTTGTGCAGTTGGGCCTCCACTCCTCTTTCTATTCTTGTAAGAGCTAGTTTGCGCTTTTCTGTGAAGGGAGTAGTATACAGCGTTGTACAAGATCTTCAGTTTCTTGGCAATTTCTTGCATGGAATAGCCTTCATTTTTCAGAACAGGAATAGACTGAAGAGATTCAGAAGAAAGTTCTTTGTTTCCAGACATTTTGAGCCTGTAATCGAACCCACACATGCTGTTGTCCAGATACTAGTCAAAGGGCAGTTTTATTGCTTCATTAATCAGCACAACAGATTATCAATTTTCCTTTTTTATATGATGAACTTGGATTAGCTAACACAACGTGCCATTGAAACACAGGAGTGATGGTTGCTAAAAATGGGCCTCTGTATGCCTTTAAAAATCTGTCGTTTCCAGCTACAATAGTCATTTACAACATTAACAATGTCTACACTGTATTTCTGATCAATTTGATGTTATTTTAATGGACAAAACATTTTCTTTAAAAACTACTTTTAAACGGTAGTGTGTATGTGTATACACCATCAGCCATAACATTAAGACCACCTGCCTAATATTGTGTAGATTTTTTGCCACCAAAACAGCCCTGATCCGTCGAGACGTGGACTCCACTAGACCTGTGAAGCTGTCCTGTGGTATCTAGCACCAAGACGTTAGCAGCACTTCCTTTTAATTTCTGTAAGTTGCGAGGTGGGGCCTCCACGGATCGCCCTTGTTTATCCAGCACATCCCACAGATGCTCGATTGGATTGAGATCTGGGGAAATTGGAGGCCAAGTCAACACCTTGAACTCATTGTTGTGTTCCTCATACCATACCTGAACCATTTTGCTTTGTGACAGGGGCATTGCCATCAGGGAATACCGTTTTCATGAAAGGGTGTACATGGTCTGCAACAATGCTTAGGTAGGTGGGACATGTCAAAGTAATATCTCCATTAATGGCAGGACCCAAGTTTTCTCAGCAGAACATTGCCCAAAGCATCACACTGCTTCCGCCGGCTTGCTTTCTTCCCATAGTGCATCCTGGTGCCATGTGTTACCCAGGTAAGCGACACACACGCACCCGGCCATCCACCGTGATATAAAAGAAAATGTATTTAATCAGAACAGGCCACCTTCTTCCAGTGCTCCGTGGTCCAGTTCTGATGCTCACATGTCCATTGAAGGCGCTTTCGGCAATGGACAGGGGTCAGCATGGGCACCCTGACTGTTCTGTGGCTACGCAGCCCCATACGCAATGAACTGCGATGCACTGTATGTTCTGACAACTTTCTATTGGAACCAGCATTAACTTTTTCAGCAACATGAGCTACAGTACCTCATCTGTTGGATCGGACTACAAGGGCCAGCTTTCGCTCCCTGTGCATCAATGAGCCTTAGCCACCCATGACCCATGACCCTGTCGCTGATTCACTGTTTTTCCTACCTTGGACCACTTTTGGTACTGACCACTGCAGACCGGGAGCACCCCACAACAGCGGCAGTTTTGGAGATACTCTGACCCAGTCGACTAGCAATCACAATTTGGACTTTGTCAAAGTCGCTCAAATCTTGCCCATTTTTCCTGCTTCTAATACATCACATCAACTGACAGGTGCCATGATAACGAGATTATCCGTGTTATTCACTTCACCTGACAGTGGTCATAATGTAATGGCTGATCAGTGTGTATGTAGTATATGTGTATACATACATACATACATACATACATACATACATACATAAAACATCATATTATGAGAGAGCACACTGTATTAGACAACCTCCACCACAGTCACAGCCATATGTACTCTACAATGCATTCCACACTTGTAGACACTTGAACTGTAGTGCAACTTGTGATACTAAAAAATTGGCTTGCCACTTTTATATTTTTGCTCTTCGTGCTGGGCATCTATTGTTTATGTTGGGTTTATAAATGTGGATTTATTAAATTTACATTTACAGCATTTAGCAGACGCTTTTATCCAAAGCGACTTACAATTAGTACATTTGTCAACAGTTGAA
>JAOEHI010001259.1:0-12826 GCA_025447815.1 Percopsis transmontana
TAAATATGTTTCTTGATTCAGCACTTCAAAGCACGGACTGGCCTCAAGTTTGTATATGGTTATATATTTACCATCAGGATTCATAGCGCCATCATGGGCGAGCACCCACACACACACACACACACACACACACAATATGCCTAAGGTATATCACATGAGCAAGATAATAGTAATAGTAATGTGACTGCAGAGATAAGATCTAATTACCGCACAGAATTATGATATCTACCGCACAGAATTATGATACCACTACTATTAGATTATGTTTGTGTGAGTGTGTATGTGTTTGTGTGTGAAAGAGAAAAAGTAAAAGAAACAGGCTTGGCAATACATAAAACATAACTGAGAATGTTGTAAGATTGACAGAGGGAGAACATTTTAACAAAAGGAAACATTGGGGCATCCGTACCTTTTACACAGAACAGCAAGGTGGAATAAAGCCACAATATTCTCGTTTTTTTTACGCTGTGTAAAAAGGGCTGTGGATTCAGGCAGACTGTAGATGGCAGACAGACAACACCTTCTGGACGGCACGGGAAAAACCAACAAATTATGCATGATATGTTGCTATGGTGATGTTGTCTTGTTTACAAAGAATGGAATAAAATATATTAAATATAATAATTTTTTGTTAAAAGTTTTATTTAATTAAAAATTATTAGCTTCTCACCCAGATTGCCCATGTTTTCTCCTTGTGTGAGGGAGTTATGTAACATCCGGTTATAAATTCCTTAGTGGCAAAAAGTTACAATATTTTGACTTGTGTGTATTGCTTTTCTTAAAGTCATTGTGGAGGTATGTGGGTGCGTGGTTTAGCTATGTGTGCGTGTGTGGGAGGGAATGTTGGGAAGTCGGGTTCACAGGACTTGGGGATTGGGGGACAGGTGTGGGCGATTTATTAAACACCTGTCTCCCTTTTTAAGCAGTGTGAGAACACGGCTCGAGAGAGACGCCAGCAAGCAAAAAGGCTGGAAGCAAGAAGAACCAGGAATAAAAAGCTAATCCTGTCATACTTTAACCTTAAACAGGCAGTATTTAAGTCCTGTGTGTGTAATATGTGCGATCTGACAGGTTGAATTAAGTCACCTGTGGAAATAATGCCGAGCAGAGCACGTGTGAACCATCAGCACCGTGTGGACAGTAGTCATTATACTACAGTCATATTGTCGGTAGGGGAATTTCAATCACCCAGGCCTAAACAAAACATATTTTTCATAGTTTAAAAGCTACCAGGCACTTTAGTGAGCTTTAAGCATAGCTAGAGGCAGGTGCACTATGAGATGTCTGGGTCAACTAGGCCACTTTGACCACCACACACGCACAAGCACACACAACCTTGCCTGCACAACACCTTAACATTCCAAGCAACTGGGCCTGTCTTGCTGGGCCAGATTTATTATACCTTCATATAAAACACCTGGGGACATCTGAGAGAGTTTAGTTTAAATGTAGGTGGGGCGGTAAACAACTTCTAAACTAATCCAACGTCTTGTGAAGGTGGAGTTCTAAATATATATATATATATATATATATATATATATATGTATATGTGTGTGTGTGTGAATATAGTATTTATGTTATTATTACCTCATAAATCTATATGTTCGCCTGCATGTGGTTGCAAGTCTTGTGTTCTACTTTGGACTTTAAAAGTGTACAAACTTGACAAATCAACAAGTCAGCGCCAGCTTTCGCTGGGCCATGTAGCTCTGGAATAATACTGAATGTTTGCAGAGAGAAAGGTGGAGCTTCACAGAAAAGGACCATCTCTTCATGGAGTCTCCATCCGCCTGACAGTGCACTGTTCTCAGACAGCCATGATTCTTGACTCATTAACTCGCTGGTTCATTTTTTAACTGGCTCAAAATTTACAACCTAGGTATGTTTTAGAAGATATTTAAGAAGTCATAACCCACTGGTTCTGGCAGTGTTGTGCCTGAACGCGTTCATTGAACGATAGTTCATGAACTCGTTCATATTTTGGGCGAACGTGAACTGAACGTACTGTATTACTGCCTGATGAACGTTACTGTGAACTCGTTCATTCTGGTGTCTGTGAACGGAACGCTCTCTCACTTTAACTTCGTTCAATAGGGTGCCAGATTTCTATAGAGCCTTCCACGCGAAAACCTGGCTAAAACACACCGTAGACAGGCCTTATGATATGTAGCGGGAAAACGCTATCTGGCAACACCAGCCACCAATGTCGCACCGCCACATGCGTCATCCAAACAAAAAGCAGCATGTAGGCGACAAAACAGCAAGGACGCGCGTCTTATGATCATTTAAACGAGTTTTATTAAGGTCGGTAAGGATGGGAAAAATCTCACATCTCTGTGCAAACTTTGCCCGCCGGCTTTCAAAAAGAAAATCCGCACTTTAGGAAACCTGAAACGGCATTAAAGCAACAATGGGAAATGCTGTCCCCTCAATGCTAATGTAAACCCTGGTTGGATAAGGATTCAAAATTGGATATGAAGATAAAATCTGACGCATAGTTTCAGTGTTAAAACTGATTAAATATTTGCTGTCTGTGGTTCTATATGGGCTGTGGCAATAATTTTGAAAAATAATAGCTGGCAGCAACATATGGAAAAAAATAACTGAACTAGTTCATTTTTGGAACTGTGAACTTTATTCAAAATGTTGAAGTATGAACTATGAACTGAACTTTGAACTAGTTCATGTAGAAAGTGAACTTTCCCATCACTGGGTTCTGGTGTGTCTGTTTGCACCTATAGTCCCAAAAATTTTTAAATATTAAAAATCCTTTCAAAAAATAAAATATATGTCTGCATGTTAAATATACAGTATATAAAACCAAAATAAGAATAATAACCAAAAATATTATTAAAACAATTCTGAAATTAAACTAGCCCCTCCGAAAAGCATCTTGCAAACTCTCAGGGTGTTTAGACTGCTATGCTGAGAATATATAGAGCACACACCCTACACACCCGCATATCAATATAACATACACACACTGTACGACAAACCATGATCCGCCTACAGTTTGTGTCAAATGGAAACAGGCCTTTTTTTTTTTAATGGAACTAACGGAGATCTTAGGTAAAAATGACACAGCAAACTTTCCTCCGGTAGTAGAGAAACCCCACGACTCCACCCCACATTCCCGCACCTCCACTGCTTTCATCCCTACACACCTCTGTCACTCTGTTACCATGGCAACAGAGAAGAGAGTGTGGAATGGGAGAATCCGTGGCTGGTAAAATTCAAACAATGGAAAAATTCAAACATAGAAACAAATAATTTTGTTTTTACTGATTTTAGAATTTGCTGGTTGCCTAGTGCTGAAGCTGAAGTCTAATATTAAATCATGTTTACTCTCAGTTACTGCATATAACATATTTACTTAATGGTACGCTTTTGAATTTGTGTCTGTTTTTTTTACCCTTGTAGCTGCAACCATCATTGCAAAATGTACTTGTTTGAAACTTAAAGTGCATGCCTCTCCCACACCTGTGCTTAGTGGCTCTCACTCAGAACTTGTGTGCATGGTTGTATCTCAAAACAAAATCAGGTGACCTGGGGAGGACATTTGGGGTTCTGAGGGCACTATACCACAATTGAGGAGTGTACCTTTTAATTATCACAAAATAATGGTTATAAAGAAAGGCTTCCAGACCCAACGACAGACATTTTCTATTGAAGACGTGACAACTGATCATTTTGGATGTCAACCGAAAACAAATTACGCCAAGGCACCCAGCGAATTTAGGAAAATGTGTGTTCAGCAGTGTCAAACACAGCCCTCTAAATCCTGCCCGGTACAGTTTATTTAAAAGTAAAAGCTGTCATATTTTGTGAGGCGCCGTGTGTTAAGCAGCGTGAATGCCAACAATTTGCATCCTCATTGAAATTAACATATGGCTCCTGCCGAGTCAGTAAAGCAGTTTCGCACTGCACTGCTAATTTTTATACATATTTATTTAGAAAAACTCCCCAGGACCGATCCAAATGGCTTCATAAAAAAATTTGCTATACTACAGTTGTCATAGACACACACACACAGTGAATACACACATGCTGGCAGTGGGGAACAGCTGTGCCGCGCCCGGGGGAGCAGTGCCTTGCTCAAGGGTACCTCAGCCGTGGATGTGGGTGTGAAAGCGCTGTTAATTCACCTAGCCTTTAGGCCACAGCTGTATATGAGAACAAATGTGATTGGCGGGATGCGGGGTAGTTTACAGGTCGTATGTACAGGTATTTGACTCTTTGTTCCACATGTGCCTAAAACTACTACGGTTTCCATGAGAACCACCACTAAAATGTAATGTTTATTGTACCCACAGCTTTAGGAAGCATATATTATTTAATAAGCCAATATAATGAAAAGCTTAAAGCCCCTGTCCACCCACCTCGCGAGGGGAACCTTGCATGGCTTTCACAGCTCTCAGGTCTAAGGTTTAGTTAGGTTTAAGTGTGGTGAAGTTAGAGCGTACTGGAAATCTCCTTTCCATCTGCCTGTTGGGATACTGCATGTTAGAGTGTCACGGCAAGAGAGAGAGACGAAGAAATGAACAAGAGAATTAAGGGAGTGGAAAAGAGGGTGAGCAAATGATGATGAGCATTTTAGAGAGAGAGGAGCGAATGCAAGTCTGTGTCGCTGTTGAAAGCCAGCCATTAGATTCCATTTGTCAGACTCTACTGCCAGCTCCATTACATAATGGGTTATGCACTAAACTATGCCACCAGCGTCAGCCACTTAGATGCAAATCTAAGGCCAGTCAACGCAAGAGAAACAGAGCTCTGATAAGCGAGACTGTAAAACTTTTGTTTCGGTTGCCCCAGAGAGATTGTGTGGAATAGTTGAAACAGTTGTCTGAAATTGGGGTGCGAAGCCGGATTCACACGAGACGATTGCATCAGATGAATGGGAGTTTGGTTTTCATTGAAAAGCTTAAGGCGTGTTGAGGAGTGTGTTTGTGTTAGTCATTTTCAGCGTCTTTACATCTACCCATCCTTAATGGTCCTCAAAAATCTGTGTGTGTGCATGTATGTGATTTTGTGTGTATCGCCAAATATTTGTGTGCGTTTGTGTGTTTGTGTGGTTCAAAAATGTGTATTTATTTGTGTGTGTGTCAGTGTTTGTCACTATGTTTACATCTGCCTGCCTTTTCAGGGTCCTCACAAATCTGTGCATGTGTTTATCTTCTGTGTGTTTTTCGGGTTGTGGTAGGCTGTGTGCTCATTCAACCCATTCATTTCAAATGGACATCCTACTTTGCACCATTATTCAGTCTGGGGCCACAGAGGTCATCCCCAAAGATGATCAAAAACGGGACAGCCATGGAACCTCAATAGAGATAATGAACAAGTTTTCTAACATTCATACAAAAGCTCCCTCGCCTCTACCATTACGCTCCCTGGAGCCTTTTCATGAAGGTGTCATAGTAGGGATAACACATACATAGTGCTAAAAAATAATTATATGTCCATTTTAAGGTCGTAGCCATGGTGTCAACATTGGGGAGGACCAAATCTGCTGGGGGGTCTGGGCCCCCCATAACAAATTAAAAATTTGAAAAACTATTTTCCTGCCATTACAGCTATACAGTATACTATACAAACAGGTCTGTGCAATAAATTAAGACAGGTACTGTCTACACAAATTACACATGCAGCGCAACATAAATGATTGACACTTTACTCGGACTTGTGGGCTTTCTGACAAATGTAATAAAGACATTAACGTTAGTTCAATACGTCCGTGAGCACCATTGTTGATAGCTGGGTGAATTAGTGGCTAATTCACTTTCCAGGTAACTTAGCTATGACTAACGTCAGTGATAGTTGATTGATTAGCACTCACCAAAAACGTCAGTTTACACTCGACAGTGATATAGCCTAATGTAACACTCATATTGCAGTCTAGTTTCCACTTTTTAATACATTTTAGGGTGAGGAATAGAGAGACAGTAAAGTGTTTGACATTGTTGTACACAGTAGCTACCCACAGCCCTCGAGCAATGGCTTATGCTGGTCTACGGCAACACCACTTGGACAAACCACACGCAGAACTGTAATACAACGTAATACTAGAACTGGTAGTAATAATAATGGCAATTTATTACGTTTAGGTATGATTATGATTACATTTGCTAAAGTTTAAAGTTTATTTCGGACAGCGGTGTGTGGTTGCCTGTTGTAGCATAGCAATCTTTTATTTATTAATATTTTTATAATCAATATATATGGGGGGGGGGCAGTTTGAGCATATTTGAATATTGAGGGGGATGTGTCCCCCCCCCATATATATTATAATTATGGCCATGGTCCATTTTATTTAGGAGAGTGCATTGACAATGTACAGTATTGCTCCTCTAGTTTTGTTTACTGGTGCACTTGTAGAACACAATGAAACAGACCCATCATTTTTGTTAAGAGCTACTGTTCAAATGTAGCTTTACACCAAACGATGACACCTCTGTGAAATGGCTCCATTGCTCATTTAACACCAACGCTTTAAAGATAAGGCGCAGGTCAGATTCCATTACACTAAGGCAAGTTAACCTTTATATTTTGGTCATTCCAAGGATTTGACACCAATATCTCATTGGTCAGGTGTGTGTTGACTTTTAAAGGATCTTTTAAGGAAGACAATGGTAAAATAATAAAAACAGTTGACCAGTGTGATGGTGTTAGAATATGTCTTATGTAAATGGAGGGGTGTGGAAGGGATAGAGTATAGGGAAAGAGGGATAAGGTGATAGAGTGACGATAACTATGGACAATAATGCAGAGGCTTTAAGGAAGAAAGTGAGAGAGATAGGGATGGAATTACAGGAAGATTTGAGTCAAGGAGACAGACTGAACATAGAGAAGGTCAATTACTACCTGTGCTAGTGATCGTACATGGGGCGAATGTTGCGAGAGTTCTAATTCCCTTTCAGTCCCGGCTAATCAGCCTGCTAGCTAGCTCACTGTTTGTCAGCCATTTGGGGTGTTATTTTAGGTTTGTATGTGCGTATGCAAGGTCTGATTTATTAGCCTTTGTGCCATGACTGACAGATCACATCCGGCATTTAACTCGCTGGACATTCCGGGCAAAGATACAGGGGCTGTGTCTGAAAATCCTCCCTCATTCACTACTCCCTCATTCACTACTCCCTCTGTAGGGAATTATATGTAGAGGACTATATAGTGATCTCACTGGCAAAATGAAAACAAGACTTTGGGACACTAGGGTCGCCATTAACTACGCCATTGCTATCGCACAATTAAAACGTGCAGGACTATTTAATTTGTCTCGTGCCCATTTCTCTACCAGCACAAGGCATGATGGTCTATACCGCTTGGCATTCTGGGATACTTTGAGTCCACTATATAGGGTATAATAAGTTCTCACTATACGTTCGGTCAGCACTATATAATGGCGAGCTGACTATATAGTCACTATATAGTCCACTATATAGTGAGGGATTTCTCAAAGTCGCACACATGCATCCTTGTGTGTACATACATCGAAGGACTTCCTTTGTAGAATTGGAAGAATCCTAGACATCGGACCAGTCCTTCAGCGGGATTCGATGATGTAGCATCCTTGAAATGGCAGCCGTTAAGGATCTTTGCTTGACTTTGAGAAACACCCACACACCTAATTTATCTGGGTGCGATTCATCTGGTCTGACCTGGGTCAAGCATAGCGCAGAGGCTGGCTGGCCGGCCTTAGCCATCATTAATGTACTCATATAAAGCCATACGGCTATGGCTACATTAGAGTCTTTCACCTAGTCTTTAATTTGACCTGAGAATATAAATCATTCTCTTCTAGGGAAAAGGACATGCTGTGTATATCAATTTAGGGAGCACCAGAGTCGGCATCGGAACAAATTTAATGGGAGGGCATTAGACCTACTGTGGGGGGGCACAAACTGCCGTTCGAGAACTCAATATATGCTTCATAATGAGTTTGCCGTCAACAACCAAAACACAAGCAGAAATGCAGCTCCAATCTCAAAACATGCATGCAAAGTCTCTCTCACACACACACACACTGCACTGTGCACGTCATTAGAGCATTGGTGAAAATGAAAATAGGCTATAGACTTCATACTCTCACCGAATAAATTCAGACATTTCCCAAAATAATACAATATTTTGCATAATAATCAAGAATAGCTCATCTGGGCGCCGACACTGGGGAGCACTTTTAGAAGGGCCTTAAGAAATCCACAAATAGTGCTGTTCTCGTCTAGAGGTTAAGCTTTGAGACCTTGCTCAAGAGCACTTTGGCACTAATAGTGGACATAGTAGTTGTAATAGCACCCATCCTCCAATCACCAGGTCTTCCAATTACAATTATCCAAAGTTAATACAGTTTAAGTAAAGTTTCTTCATGGGCTTTAAGATAAATAGGGTACTCTGACAGAATATCAAAAGTTGCTGTCCTCAAAAGGAGAAAATGCTCACCTAATACCAGAGTGTCTTGTCAGCAATTTACTGGCTCACTTTATCATTTAATGGCTGACCTTAGCACTAAGTTACTGTGATGTTCTTAACACTACTGCAAAATAGGAGGCATTTGGTCTTTGCCTATTTTTCACCCTGTTACAGGTATTGTGTTTTTTTTTATTTTGTTGCGTTTTTTTTGTTGTTGTTCAGTGCTTATTTAGGCATTATTGTCTAAAATCTGTTTTCATGACATCCGAAGTTTTCCCTGAAGGATCAACAAAGTGTTATTGTATATTCCCAGGTCTCACAGTCTCATTCGAAACATTAAGAGTAACTTTAGTTTTACTTTGGGTTGTGAAAAAGTTCAAATCATCCCTGGTTTAAATATAATATAAAGATGAAGCAGTACACACTCAGTAGCAATGGTAATTTAATTAACGCTTGTATTTTGCTGATAAGCAGGGCTCAGGCAGTTCACAGAATCTGCTGAAAAGTTACATTAAGATGCTTTGTGTCATTACAGTATACATCCATACACACTGCTGTGGAGGTAGCTATTTTGTGTGGGGATATATATACACCATGCCAGTGTGTTTGTGTGTGCATGCACACACAAACGGCGTCCGTGGGGCGTGTAGTAGTAGTGTGTGTGTATGTCTGTGCGGAAACTGAACCCACTGGCCCAGAACAGCCCCCTGCACATCCCCTCTCCCAACACTGGCCCCTCTCTCCACGGAGCCACTGAAAGACCTTAATAAAGAAGAAAGTAAGAGAAAAAACCCTGAGTGAAATAATTAAACGGTTATCTCCAGATTCATTTAATTACTTCCCTGGCTCTGAACTAATCTTCAGCCTTGTTGCGTCACTTTGACTCTGTAGTTCCTTCACAATCCCTTTTATGGCCCTCCACAGTGTGTGTGTGTGTTTGTGTGTGTGTGTGTGGGGGGGGGGGGACTACAAGTCCCATGTAGTATTCGGGGGGGGATCTCTACAACAGCTAACACTTTACTCCTGAAAGCATTGTGTGTGAATAATGTAAGTGCATTGGAAAATAGCTTGGATTCATTTACGTCCTAGTATGTTTCATAATTTATCTGGAATATGAAATGATTGCTGCCTGGATGTTATTGTTTATTTTTTAAGTACAGAATATTTCACTCATTAATGCAAGTGCACTATTCTTATATTATTCTATTTAACACTATTCTAACATTGTATTCACATTAGAGAAAAAAATGTACTACTCCATTATGCACGGATGCATTCGAATTAGATTTAATAATGTATATTATTGCAGTTGTAGGCCATTGCTATTGTTTATTACGTATCTCAAAAAAACTCAAATGATAAACCATATTGAATTATACATTATACCAATTAAAATGCACTCACAGTCCTCATTATGTTTAACTACACAATACACTGACAATTCACAGCACCGATAAATGAACGGATGCATTTATTCAAACTTATGTCAGTATTGTTCATGGGTTGAATTTGGTTCTCCGTTTCTTGGTCTGATTCTAGCCGAAGTAGAGATACTTTTCATCACACACACACACACACACACAAACACGCTACACATCCATTTGACGCCAATTGCACTAGCCTTGGATTTCATCTATAGGTAAAACAGCATTTATTGTTTTCCATCTCCAATATCATGAATAGCCTGAATCATGCGGTTGCCTTGTTAACTTGCAAGAAAGCCAATACCGTATATGAGTGTGTGCTTGTTTAACTAAGATGTTAGTTATTACACGGTACCGATAAAACAGAACCAACTCATGCGCAGACACGCACAGTCCCTATGATTCAGTTAATAAGCTAACAGCTAATATTTAGAATACATTTTTTTACCCCAACGCTGTCAAATTCTCAGGGTCTATTGATGAGTCAGTATTCCTTTGCATGTCATGCCAGCCATGGTGGAAATCCGAAGGAAATGACACAGCATTTTCCAGAACACCCTGGGGTCCGCTACGCTTGTGTTTCAATCTAAATGAACTCCTCAGTAATTTCAACCACGTTTCAATGATTACTCATGGTTCTAAATTGGGGAAGTAATTGGTTTTCACCCGTACAAAGCAGCTCTGCTGACACAAAAATGTAATCTAGTGGCTTTGATTTACATTTGAAGCCAACAAGTGAGGAACTTGAATTAGTCATAGTGATGTTTGTGCAGGAACATTCTGGCACGATATTTGTAATATATTCCGAGAGACATTATATGAAAAGCTAGCCGGCAGCATGCCTTGGTAGAGCCCAGTTTATGCATATGGGGGGCCCTGGCTAGTATGGTTTCGCTCTACAGGACTTTGCTTTCTGCACTTGGTTCGGTGGTTTCCTTGACAGAGGTGGGAAGTCATAAACCCCCAAAATGAAAGATAGGGAGGGAGAGATCCACCCAAATGTAATTCCTACAATATTACTGTACCACTTGGTAAACATAGGTTTGTATTGCCTTTGTGTATGTTTACATGCGTGTGTGTTTACGTCTGTGTCGGCAGGATAATTTGTAAAATAAACAAAATACTATACACTCACCGGCCACTTCACACACAAAATGCCATGTTAATGGTAGAGGTCAGAGGAGAATGGCCAGACTGGTTTGAGCTTTCACATGGATGTTCAGCTGACAAATCTGCAGTAACTGCATGATGCTATAATGTCAACATGGACCAAAATCTCTGAGGAATGTTTCCAGCACCTTGTTGAATCTATGCCACAAAGAATTAAGGCAGTTCTGAAGCCAAAATGGGGTCCAACCTGGTACTAGCAAGGTGTACCTAATGAAGTGGCCGGTGTGTGTATGTGCTATCTTAAATCCACAGGGAGGCGAGGTCGTGACAGAGGAAGGACACTGCCTGCGATTCTATTTAGCCGGTCCTTCCTTTCTCTGTAAGTACAGCCAAGCCTCGGGGAGCCATGTCAGATTGAAAGCCACATTCTGCCTACCGGAGGGCATCAGGAACGACCCACCGACTTGTGAGGACCTCTGGGTTTAACATGTTGTGATGGTAGAGGTGTCTCCTTAGAGTCCCTCTAGGAGCTTCCCCTAACGGTCACAGCTCCTGTTGCTGACTGTAGCTCGAGATGTGGCCATATGGGATCAGTACACTTGGCTAGCAGTTTCTTAAGAGACCTGATACAGGAGGGCCCATCTTCCCTCCATGTCCCTTAAAACCAGGTCCTCATAAATCTCTCCCGAGCTGACCTTTATTTTTTATGCATTCACTTATACTATTAGGGGGATGTATTCATGCATATGAAAGTGAGAGATAGCCCAATGCATCTGCAAAATGCTAGCAACAACCAATTCACCGAACTGTGTCCTTAAAGGATTTTTTTGAATTAAACCCTTGACTGTAGCTTCCTTACCTCAATATTATATCCTTGCGCTGACTTTCAGCATTAAATAAGCCCTCGTTCCAACAACTCACAGTATTCATTCACCATTTACTTCCATTGTTTCTCAAAAAGAATCAATTAATTAATTATAATTTGCCTACAAAGCTGATCAGTGTAACTACTGGTAGTTTATAAAGTATTCTCAATATACTCCAGTTTGTTGTCGTAACTGGACAATGATCTTTGTAGACACATTAGAAGTATTGTAACAAAGAAACAAAGAACATTCTGTGAACAATAGATTCTTTTTTTTGTAAAACAACAGCATGAGGACTTAATATTGAGGTAAAGCCATATTCTTTGGACTTTTTTCCCCCCTCGTTACAGAAACTGTCACGGTACCACCTCCGGCGACCTAGTTCTCTCTCTCTTCCCTGCCCCGCTCTGCCACCCCCACCCTCTAGCGCTCTCTAGTTCTTTCTAGCTCTCTCTCACTCTTCCTCTCGCTCTTAATGCATATGTGTGTGTGTGTGTGTGTGTGCGCGTATGAGAGTGTGCTTGTGTGCTTGTTTGCAGGACCGGCAACAGGTGTGCAGGAGGGACCAGGTGTGGCTCATCTCTATCAACTCCCACACGACTTAGAGCCCAGCTTCTTCGCCAGTAAACTGCCAGATCTTTGCCCAAGCTGGGGTAGTCTAGTTGTTGCGTACTTGATTCTGCATTATACCCAGGGGTGAAAGTAGTTCTAAGTTCTTACCGGTACCATTACCGAAACCTCTCTCTCACTTCATGCATTTTAAAATAGCAAAGTCAAACGTACCGATCCCCAGAGCAACCGCTGTGTGTTCGGAAGTAGACGCGCATGCGCACTCACGTACTGCTGAGTGAAATCTCCGGTCGATAGCTCCATAAGCAGCTGATTTTAATTGGGACATTTTGCAAAAAACGTAAAGACATTAAACGTGTGGTACACGTTTTGAAGGCTGGGCGCAGAGGAGACCACCGGGCTCTCTCCGAGGGGAGGGGGAGAGAAGCAGGGCAAGAGCCTTGAGGAAGAGAG
>JAOEHI010001260.1:0-12826 GCA_025447815.1 Percopsis transmontana
TATATATATATATATGTGTGTGTGTGTGTGTGTGTGTGTGTGTGTGTGTATATATATATATATATATGTGTGTGTGTATGTGTGTATATGTATGTATGTATATATATATATATATACACACATGTGTGTATATACATACATATATGTGTGTGTATATATATATATATATACACACATGTGTGTATATACATACATACTGTGTATTTTTTATTCTTTACAAACATGTTTTTCTTAAAAATGTGTCTTTTTTAAAAGAGACTCAAGAGTGACGTCGAGAATCATCCCTTGCCATTATTGCCTTTGTGTTTGTCAACTTTGTGAATTGTGGGAGCTCGTTTCTCAGTGCTGGGAACAAGAAATTGAGTTAGCATTCGTCTGTCTTATTGCTTTCTCTGTCAGCATGTTTGTTTCTGCATTTGAATGTGTGTGCGTTTGTGGGAGAGAGAGCCCTATTTCTTTCCTTTGTGTTGTCTGTCAGTGCCCAATAATGTGTCAGTGGACCTGGTTATTTGTCAGTTTAAGATAGCTAATTAGCTTTAAATGACCACCCTCCATCTTCATTAGACGGAGAATGAGTGACAGGGCGAGGGGGGGGGTTCCCTAATTGACAAAGGGCATGACACACCAGAGATGCGAATTAAGGAAGGCAACAGACGTTACATAAACACGTAAAGGACGGCAGATATTAACACCCTGTAAATGTTTTCAAGAGTTTACGAGGTGCTTCGCAATTAGGCGAAGGACAAGTTTATGGAAATAAATGCGCAAAGCAAACACAGGACAACAAGCAATATTGGTGGGGAATACAACCTTAGCTAGTTTACCCTAAGACCCAAGATCGCCAAGCTGATGGCGGCCAGTATGAGACAACGCCGACCCCAAAGAGGTCGACCTGCCCCGGAGTGTGTCTCAGCGCGAGATACTCCATGGAACCGACTCATTAGCACTTGAATCAAGACAAGCTATAGCTGAATGCTTTGTTTGCTTTGCTTATTTATGTATTTGCATTTATAAATATTTACTTGGTACTGTTAATACATAATACATATTGTTGTTGTAATACTCACAAAACGTCAACAAAAGTAACGTTTGCTTTTAATTTTTCTCTAAACTGTGAGTTGCCAGGTTGCTGCGGCACACCATAGCACTGTGGCCTTGGATTTCTTCAAACCCTTACCCTGTCTCTCTTCGTAGACTTATCCTATCTTAAACTGATATTTTCAGACCCGCACATTTTTTTGCTCAATTTGTTGGCTTCCTGACCCTCCTCCCCACGCTGTCAGCCCAGCTCCTCACCCCTTCCTCTCCTCCACACGTTCTGTCCATTTTTTTTTTTTTTACATCTTTCCACCTGTAGCAAAACTGTGTGTGTGTGTGCGAACACAATTGCATAGATGTGCTTGCTACTGTGTGAATGTGCGTGCACGTCTGTATAGTGTCCGTTGACACGGCAGTTTTGCTGACCGTAGCAGTGATGTGTTTATGTATGTATCAGCTGGCATCTTATGTTTGAAAAGATGTTTACGCAATGGACTATAGATCCGAATGTTTATATATGTCTAGCTTTTTGTGTGTGTGTGCCTGCATGTGTGCACAGGCGTTTCTGTTTTGCTGGTTGTGTTTGTCCGAGTGTGTACCGGCATTCTGGCAAGTTGTTTTTCATTTTCTTTTTTTTTGGGGGGTGGTGGGGGTGCTACGCCATGAAGTAATTTTAAGGTGATTATAATTGTGCAGCCGAGCGTACAGTGAGTGATTGAGAAATAAGTAAATGAATACGAATGAGGAACGTGTGTGTGTGTTTACTGACATCAGAGTGAGAATATAATTTGCGTGTGAGGGGGTTATTTACGATAATGGGAGGTATGCTTCTCATGATTATAATCGCAGCTGTTATTGTTTTTTGGTCGCATGGAATGGGTTTTATGCAAAAGCCCAAAGTCATTGCAGTGCTACACTATGTAAACATTGTAATGGCTGTAGAATAGTGCTAAAGGTGATAGGTTAGCCCGCTAGCTAAAACAATAGGTTTCGTTTTGCTATCTTAGACCCCTGCACTGCTGCAGTGCGTCTTTGTGCTATTATTAAGGCTCTAAGCAAGGACCCTCCACTGCAACAGCTTAATATTTGAATACGTGTCCTTACATTTTGAATTTTATCCTTTGCTCTGGGAATGTGAAGTGATTTTAAAAGGTCAAGTTTCATATGCGTAGGTCATCCATTTTAAGCATGTGGTCATTTATTCCCAAATTAGGTACTAATAGGAGCGTAATTTCCATGAATTAGCATGAGCCGCAAAAAATAAATTTGACTTTCCATACATTAGGTCCAGCGACCCCCGCTGGATTTCTCTTACTATCCTCCCACAATCTTGGGGCTTCCCAGCATAGATGTATCAAAGACTTCAGAACAACCGTTGAATTTTGAACTGGGAGACTATGGGTAAGGCCCTGGGACTGGCAGGGGGCTGAGGAAGTATCGACTTTCCTCAGGTTTTCGAGCAGCTACTGATGAGGTTGGTTTTGCTGTCACGGAAGCCCGTGTCCCTTTTTTGTTTTTCAATCGACGAATCGCGGCGCTAGTCAATATGGCTGGGTTTTGTCCCTGTCCCTCCTGGGAGGTTTTGTTTCAAAAAGTGCATTTAATAAATCACTCATTCCTTAATGAAGCACATCATCTTGAACTTCCTGTGAAATGAAAGGGACCAAAGTGAGTTGGAGCCTCGCTAACCGATTTTAAACCCTGATTATACAGCTATCTCGCCATCCAGCTATACCAGCTGCCACTGCTTGCGTTGGGATTATACATTAGCCCGTTACTCTGAGAGTGAGAGAGCAAGGGGATAAAATAACTCGGGGGGGGGAGCCACCACCACCATAACTCAAGCATTGTTTCACCTGCCCGGTGTGTCGTTTTCAGAGGATGTCACAAACTCCTGATGAGATGATGTCTTAATAAGGCCTCCTCTTCATCTGCCTGTCAGTCATGCTGTCTAACGTGTGTTTGCGCGTGGTGTGTTGGGTAGTGTTTACTG
Organism: Percopsis transmontana; assembly: GCA_025447815.1. Classification (NCBI taxonomy): domain Eukaryota; kingdom Metazoa; phylum Chordata; class Actinopteri; order Percopsiformes; family Percopsidae; genus Percopsis; species Percopsis transmontana. Next base: position 3,032 of record JAOEHI010001260.1, read on the forward strand.
AAGCTAGCTTCAGTAAACGTTTCTGATCCGTTAATAACTATTTAAATACAGTAGGCCTATAGCTGTAACGTACTATACTAAAGTAGCTCTTTCCTTTGTAATTTATTACACATGTGCACAGACAGACATGCACGCAAACGTACACACCTATAAGAGCATACACAGACACACACGCTTGTGTTATTTTTCACCTCCCGGGACCCCATGAAGTTGTTTATTGTTTATGGCTCAGTCGTGTACCGCTGCAGTACCACCGGCTCTTCTCCCCACGAAAAAAAATATTTATGTATTCAGGAAGAAATGTTTCATTTTTTACAGGGACAGAGAGGCTGCATTTTTATTTATGTATATATTTATTTATTTATGGCACTTATACCGCATGCTTTGAATCACTTACTATATTCCTGTCGCCGCTTTATGACAATTCCCAGACAACACCATTGTCATGGCAATAATGGCATTGCTTTTCGGTTAAAAAGAAAGGAATTATGAGGGTTTCACGCTGCAATATAATAAACGCTCGTCTGTCGCTCGTAAGTTTTGGCTCTGTGCTGCCTGGGTTTCCCACTGTATCTCCTCTCCTCTCTCTCTCTGTGCACTATCCACCACTTTCTTTAAGCTCTGTGTAAATAAGTAATAGTGTGTGTTCGGCTTGTGATATTATGGTATACCGGGGTATTTAGAAATCCCGAAGGTATGATTTTCAATAGCGTCAAAAATACAGACGTTCCTCTTTCTATTAGCACAGCAGACTTTAAAAAAATAGATACCGCCCAAGCCTATCTAACACACTATTTGCTAGTGCTTAACTATAGCTAGGCTAAATCAGTGTTACTTTAAAAAGTAATCTGACTACTGTATGTAACGGACGTTACTTGCAACTCGTTACACCCAACACTGCGCTGAATTTAGTTGTCTCTTTTACGCTGTTGTTTTTTTGGTCTATCTTTCTGTCTCTTTCTCTAGCCCTCCATATTTTCTACTTTGTTCAGTATTGTTCAGCTGTGTAACCCCCCCACCCCCTTTCCCCAGCTGCGTACCTCCTTGTTTGTGGTCTCATTTTTATTTTGGCCGTTCCAGAGGCTGGCCTGTAGTCTTAGAGCCCTTAAGTGTGCTGTAATGTGCTCCCTCGCAACCCCTGCGCACCCCTGTGTCGCACAATCGACTTGTGTGAGTGTACGCATCCTGTCGTGTGTGTATTTTTCTTTGTATGTTAAATAGTTTATTGAAGGCTCAAGGTGCAGTAGCTAATGTACAGTATTTGAGTGTGAGTTGGGAGGGCTTTTTATTTATTTTCTCTCTTATTTTCTCTGCATTTGTAACTTCCGCTGTGCAATTTTCTGAGTGAGAGAACTTTGATTGCATTTTATCAGAGCTGTGTGTGTGTGTGTGTGTGTGTGTGTTCGTGGCTGTGCATTTCGGTGTTCTCTTGCACACCCATGCTTATCCATAAAGCCTTCCTGGGATGCCAATGAAAATTGACTTGTAATTGCCTGAATAGAAGTGCCGTCACCAGCCGACTGCATGCGATTGCCTACTAACCTGGTGAACGGAATTCTAATTGCAATTCACATTAAAGATGATCGTCATTACAGATAAAAATGAATGACCAGGTTGATTACTATTGTTTTCCAGGCCACATCATGAGATTACAAGCATTGTATTTGTACAGCAGGATATTTGATACATTTTACGGTACATGTACTATACTCAATACATTGTGAAGTTTTCAAACTTTTTAAACTCATGGCCCTGGAAAGGGGTTCATTTCACGACCCCTCAGTGGCTCGACTCCCAGTTTAAGGGAGCCGCTGATATGAAAGGGACCTGGCTTGTTGACAAGCATGGCCCTTTGAAGTTTCCTTGAGTGACACCCCTCCCCCAAGCGACCATATTCGCTGCACAACAGTTCAAACGTCAGAGCCTGGAGGAAATCTCTCTCACCTGAAAATGGCTACCTGAACGCAAGGTCACATTAACCTCTTGGGAAGTAAGTAAAAAAGTGATAGAAGTTTACTGCTATCACATCAGATCTAGATTGAAATGTAAAACGTATTGAATGGTGCCTGTTGGCACCGAGATACCTGGAGTATGCTGATAAGATCCCGACGTGCATACAGATAAGGCTGTTTAGCCTCGTTGGTCTGCTGCAGGCCTAATTCAACACTCGAGCTGCAATGTTGATCACCAACAACCCCCCGAAATAACACACAAACACTCACGCAGGCACGTTATTTTACCACACATAGGTGTATTTCCATTCCTGCTACGTAAATTCTCACTTGAGCGAGGGCAGGCTCTGTGCCGTACTAGCCAAGTAGCACGTTTTAGCTAGTTTACAGTTTAGTCAGGCCCCGGGCTGAATAATAATGTGAAGAACAGGCGTTGGGTCTGTCACGGTGACTGCAGAAGCACTGCGTGGCCTCCAATTATCCGTTATTTTTTAAAATTAATTACATTTTTTTTTTATTCAAAGTTTTCTCTACCTATTATCTTACTCTCTTTACATCTTTGTTGTTCTCTCGCCTTCTGTTGACAACCCAGCCTTAATGAAATTCCCAGCACGTGGGTTGTTTTGCATTCTCTCTCTTTCGCTCTCCATCTGCCTCATAAGCAGGACTTAAGAGGGTCTGGCCAGCAAAAAAATCTAAAATAAACTAAAAAGCAGAGAAAATATAATCAGATGGGTTTTGTGTTTGTACTTGTGTGTTTGTATTTGTGGGTGAGTATGGGCTTCTTCATCCCCCTATTACTTCCTCCTCTGCCCTCCTTTTCTGCTGGTGATTGTCTGTGCTTCGCTCTCTCTCTCTATTCCAATTAGCACACACAGATTTCTCACAGCTTTTTTTTCTTCTATCCCTCACTCCCCTCATCATTGTTTTTCCTTCTTTTGTTTTTTTTTCCAAGAAGTGAAATTGTCTTCCCCTACTTGCCCCCCACAACGGTTATCTCCTACTCTGTTCACCGAACACTGAACTCGTACTCCTATACCCACCACCGTTCCTGAATCTTTCATTACATGAATGCACATCCCCCAGCTTGCACATTGCAAATATTATATTTCACACTACCTACTTGTTAAAACTCCCAGGACAACATTTTGCACATTCTTGTACAGCTCCTCATTAATTATTAATAGTCATATCATATCTATTGTCTCATTATATTTATATACACGGTATATATTGTCTGTTTAAAAGAAAAAAATATATATAAAAGAGAAGCAATGTTATATTGCCTCTTATTTTTCTATGTTCAGTGTTAAGCACCAGTTTACCAAGACAAATTCCTTGTACAGGTATGTGTAAACCTACTTGGCAATAAACCCTGACTCTGATTCCTCTTTTTTTCTCCTACAGTACTTTATGCTTCCCTCTAATGCCCACTCTTGTTTTGTTCTTTAGCTCTCCTCCTTCCCCCTCATTATCCATCCATCCATTCTCTCTCCCTCGTTTTCTTTCCTATTTCATGCCCCCTCTGTCTCTGTTTTCTTTCATTCCTCTTGGTGCCTTTCTTTTTGCCTGGCCAAACCGCTTCACTCTCCCACTGTTATTTTGTCGTTCTCTATTCTATCCTCCCCCCCCCATCTTATCTTGCCCTCCATTTCTCCACCTCCCCTGCTACTGTAGCTTTCCTCTTTGCTCTTTCCTCGTGTTGCTCTCTGTATAATCCTCCATGTCTTCTATTCCCTCTCTCTCTGTCTCTCTCCAACGGTCGCTCTGTGTGTGTGTGTGTGTGTGTGTGTGTGTGTGTGTGTTCTGGGCAGACAGCCATCCTCCTCCTGCTCTAACGAGCTCCGGAGTGAAAAGACTGAAAATGATATGCAATTAGCAGCCAGCCTCCATGCTGTGTGTGTGTGTGTGTGTGATCTGAGATTTAGTGCGTGTGCATACAAATGCGTCTGCGCAATAGTTTGAATTTCTTGTGCGTGCGTCTTCAGGTACTACGTATTGGGCTAATGTAGTTTCCTTGTACTACTGATAATGGAGGGCCTTTTCTCATGCACATTAATGCATTCATTGCATATACTGCATGGAAGTGCACACGGTATATGTTGTTCTGTACGTGTGTGTGAGACAGGTCAGTATATGCATTTGCACTGTGATCTCTGCCACCCTGGCAATTGACTCCACTGCTGCATAACTTACGGGCAGACACTATTATTCATTTTAATAGGATTACACTTTAATGAAACATTACTTGCTCTCTGACTCCGGGATGGGCCTGCACTGATTCACTGAGAACTGAATTGGAGCTGTGCAATGACTATATTTTTTATTTTTTTGTCTTGAGGGAATACAATTATTATTATTATTAGGTAAATCATAGAATTTGCCTTAATGTCCAAAGTTTTTGTGTTGTTGGCCATCTTCACTAAAGCAAAACAGAACAGAAAGCATTAAACTGAATTACAATAAGCTGCTATACTTGTCGCATACTGGTACATTTTAAACAGTTGGTGGTTTTCTAATTGATTTAATCCAAAGAAATAAATGTTGGCTTCCATGTTGTTGTTGACGTTAATAAGCAATTTTGTGGCTGATGGAAAATGGTAGAAGCCAGGGGGTACACTATGCCAATCGAAATATAGCCTAGTTTGTTCAATATTAGTCATCAACTGGGTTCTTCAGCTTCATTATATTCCCTGTTTAAAGCTGTCAGTCAAGCCGGTGGCAACACCCTTTTAATCCCCTACCAGCAGCTGAAAGTGTTTCGCCTTCAGTTTCACAAGTTGCACTAATCCCTGTTTTAAAAGTAGTTGAATCCTGATTAAAGCTGTCTAGCCCCGCTATCTTTTTGGAGGTTGATCTGTACCTGAACAAGCCTGGGATTTGCTGTGTGATTTCAAATGAGCCAGCCTTTGTACAAATGTAAACTTCTTGTTGATATAATTGTATGGAAGAAGGAATGTCTTGCTCCATTCTTTCTTCCAACACTTGGTGGATACATGGCTTACTGTACAAAGTATCTTAAATACAGTACAAACTCAAATTTCTACCAAACATAAACCCCTTTTATACATCAGTCACAGTACGTTGTCAGCATATTTGCCCAATACATTTTCCTGTTTTTAAAGTAGATTTTACCCCATTTAGACAGAACTCTGAAAAGCGAGACATTGCGATTGGCATGGGTTAACACCTGGGGTCTCCCCTACCGGGACTGGGGAAGGTTGGTTGTTGAGTCAGTCAGCTTCACTAATGCAACAGTGCGTAGGACAGAAGTGCACCAGAGAAGCTTGGTCCTGTTAAAGTTTATAGGTCACGAGATAATAGATAATACTGTACAATATATAAATCAGATGAGATAATCATAACCAATTAAGCAGTAAAAACTAGACATGGGAATGGAGTTATACATTCAAGATGTTGGATAGATGATTTTCTAAATTTGGATTCAAAAGAGGTCACCATGGGAGCAAATCTCAGATCTTCTGGAAGGTTGTTCCAGTTACTAGACTAGCCTTCTGTTTACCATCGAAAGCATTTTGCGCCACTGCATCGCTCACTCTCTGATCCTCTCTGGCTCCCCCTTTTCCCCTCTTACATGCCCTAAATCTATCTATCTATCCGTCTCTACCCTACTGTAAATTCAGGTTTGTGCACTTGTGTGGTCAGTTGTTAACTGAGGGTACCCGAAAAGTTTTTTTAAATTTGTCAACATGTAGTTTAGCCCGAATTCCTCTTGCATCGTGTAAAACCACCCAAACAGATTTGGCCCCAGGTGTGACATCAGTTCCAGAGTGTAACCAATCATCTCTGACCGATCCTTCCACTCCCAATCAGATAGCCAATCCTGTTAGGGCATGTTAAAGTGTAACACCAACTGAAACAGAATATTCAGCCCGACTGACGGTTGGTCTGCTATTGTGAGCATCCATTTTCTCTCACATAAAAAGGATCCCAGCTTTACATGGTAATTGTCCTTCCTTTTTGGTTTCCTCATAACCCGCATAAAATAAATTGGAAAAAGCTAAGGCGATATAGCCGCTGGGGATGTTTAGCAATCTTCTGTGCATTATATGTGTGCATTTTCATAATATAATGCTCCTTACATGCAAGGCCATGTATGTAGTGCAACAAAAACATCGCTTATGGAAATGCTGTTATGTCGGTGTGCAAATGCATTCTGAATGAAAGTGCTTTCATTTGGGTACTGCTAATAACATCTCGCCATTAATTTCAGCAGAGGCAACTTGGAATGCAAACGGCCTCGTGGTTCACACCATTAGGTATCTCCATCAGGAAGTTGAGCCTTCTAATCGCCCTCTGGGTGAATTAATCAATCACATGCATCGTTGGGTACTGGAAACCTTAAGGTTAGGGAAGGGTTTATTGAGAGTGGTAGAAACTATTAAATACATCCTATCAAGGAAAAGGTACACCCAGGCCATGTTGGGTGTCATTGAGTGAATAAATGTATAGCACAAGTACCAAGTAGACTGCATGATGTCGCAGAGGCGGTGAGGTTGACAGTTGCCTTGAGATTGGCCGAAAATGTCAAATGGTACGAGTGGGGAAATGAAGCGGCTGCAAAATAAAACACTAGACTCTACTGCCTGCTGTTGGCGAGACACGTCCAGAAAGCGCACAAAGTGGTGTAAACATTTGTATTACTTCTTTAGTGGGAATGGAAGGTGGTAGTTTAGTTTAGATTAGATTGTCAGGGTTTAAAATTCAGAGGCCCCAGGCAAGGTAAAAGCCTTATTAGCAGTACACGTCCAGGCGGACGCTGGGAGCTGACGCAGCATATTAGGCCTGTCAGGTTTAAAGATTAATCTCTTCCTTCAGATTGTCAGGCATAAATTTGCACTATGTACGCAAGCAGGGCAGAGTCATGCCTACTGGAATCGAATACACGCACAATGTCACTTTTCTGGTCACGTTTTCTATTACGTTATTAAGTGAGTATGCTGTGTAACAGATAATAGACCTTTGCCGTTGGTCACCATTCAGATGCCCTGAGCAGCGCGCCTTTCTTTAGATTGCGTTCAGAAGAACAATATATTGTATTCGCCATCTTGAGGATTCACCTTTTCCATCAAAATGTCAAAAACGAGGAATGAAATGACTTTTAAACACAGGAGGAAAATCAGTGCCCTTTTCAAGGTAAAAAAAAAAGGGAAAGTGTATGGCGACCTTGTGTGCTGCCTCACAGCTCCATAAAATTATGTCGAATATGTCGAACTACTTTCAATCTACGCTCAGGCCGCATTACATTGACAATGCCCTGGAGTCATTTAGCTTTAAGTTGCAAACGGTATATTCTTTTTTTTCTTTTTCTTTTTCCTGACTGTTGGCATTACCGATTTGATTTACTTGGTCTCTATCTATGCATGCTATCTCTGCTGCAATAATGGCCATCATAGCCTTTTACAATGACCTCCTGCGCTGCGACTTAATGAAACCTGGAGCGCTTTATACTGTAAGTGGCTGCATGGAGGAGCAGATGTTAATTTTTCCAGGCCAAATTAGAAAACCATGAGATTCATGAATGCTTACGGCTCTGCATTCAATCAGAGTTGCAGTGTGTTTTCAAAGTTTTCAAAATGGGTCAATGTTAATAAAACGCCAAACATGGATTCCTAATGTCTGATTCTCTTGGCAGAAAAGGCCCAGTGTTGTTTAATTTGCTGCTGAGATGGAATTATTTGCATAGTGATTAAATACTCTCTCTTGTATTTGGTGTCAGATAACAAGGTTTTAATGAGTACGATTTAAAACCCGCAATGGAACAAATAACCAAAGCCATTTTTTTTAGAATAGCTAACCAAAGCAAATACAGTATAAGCTCTTCTTTTGTATCACTATTCAAAGAAACCGTCTGTTTGACATTTTATAGGTTCCCACCCGAGAGGTTGTGGGGGTCGATCCCCAACAGGCCCGGCCTACCTGTACGCATCCTTGAGCGAGATGCCTAACCCCTAAATCCATAACACTTGTAATTAAATGCAAGTTGCTTTTTGATAAAAAGCTAAATGACCAAATTGTAAATTGATCCAACCAAGCAGAAAGGTGCTTGGGGAAAAAGCAGGACTCTGTGATTCAGTCCAAACAGCGATGGCGTCATCCTGACACTACGTGCCGCTCTCTATGATGATGTCTGCAGTGGCTTTACCTTTAGAGCTGCTCCGTCCTGTTTTGGATTCAGCTCCTAGGAAATAAACAAGTGAATGACGACGTTTGCGAATGGGCTCAGTGTCCACAAAAATAAAGCCCGTGACCTATGGCAACGTTCTGTTTGCAAGTACAATTGTAGTGCCTCAAGATGTTACAGCATGGATCCCAAATTTTCCCTTTGCCACAAGGCTGGTGCATAATTGTCCCTCTCCTTGTGATGACACATGCAGCTGGCTGAGGAGTGGGCCGTGTGTTCTGTCACAATGATGGATGTTGGGACTTGAGGAGTTTTGATTTAGTGAACCAAAATCAAATGATGGAAAAGATAAAAAACTTCTATAAATGTCTTTCGTTCTTTGGCATTGAATTATAATTGTATATATTATACTTCAAACCATGCTACTTTCTCCCAGTTGTGTGTGTGTGTTTGTGTGTGTGTGTGTGTGTGTGTGTGTGTTTTCTTTCCCTTCAACCCGTTTGTCATGTTCCATTGTGATAATGGGCTTCAGTTTGACTCCTAAATGCCTCCCTGTAATTTCATGCAGCTGTGTTGCTAAATTTGTCCCATATCTTTTGCCTTCTAGTGCAAATTGTTGTGTTGTAGTTGCTGCTAAAGGGTTGTTCTTTAGATATTTAATCATCATAATAAGCCTTAGGACTACACATTTTTGGTGAAAGAGGCTAAATGGAATTTCTCCCTTTTTAATTTAACAAACGCAACTTTGTTGAAACACAGTTGGGGGAACAAAAACAAATACGGCAATGCTATCTCTACTGAGATGGTAAAACACTTAATATACACATTAGGATGTTCCAAATACAAGGGTTCACTCGCTGTTGAAACAACAAATGTTCAAACAATGAATACTTAATCGATGAATACAAAAAGACACGAACACAGTGCAATGTTTGTGTTTATTAGTGGGAGCAGAGGCTGTCTAGATTAGGGCAGTAGGCTGGCTCATGAATGCATCGCCTCACTGGGTGATAAATAATGTGACAGTTTTGTGATGGGGGCTATAATTGTCCCCCCTCCCCTCCCTGACTTCCCGCAGCGTGGACCTGGTGCACGCCCAGCTGCGTGTGTGTGAGGGCCGCAGCCTGACGGACCTGGGCCTCAGGCAGGAGAAGATCAGGGTGAACGGCTGCGCTATCCAGTGCCGAGTGACGACCGAGGACCCCGCCAGGGGCTTCCAGCCCGACACCGGCAGGATCGAGGTAAGAGGAGGTCGGAGGAGGGGGGGGGGGGGTTGTTTGGCAGCTATTTTCCCTGGCTCACCGCCATGTTGAGGCGGTGGTTTGTTTCCTCAACTGTGGTGGTGTTATGTACACACACTTGTACACATGTGTACATGTGTGTGTACATGTGTATACACAGTGTGTACACGGTGTGTACATGTGTATACACGGTGTGTACATGTGTATACACGGTGTGTACACGGTGTGTATACACGGTGTGTACACGTGTGTGTGTACACGTGTGTGTGTGTACACGTGTGTGTACATGTGTATACATGTGTATACACGGTGTGTACACGGTGTGTACACGTGTATACACGGTGTGTACACGTGTGTGTATACACGGTGTGTACACGTGTGTGTATACACGGTGTGTACACGTGTGTGTATACACGGTGTGTACACGTGTGTGTATACACGGTGTGTACACGTGTGT
>JAOEHI010001261.1:0-10618 GCA_025447815.1 Percopsis transmontana
CCCCCCCCCCCCCCCCCCCCCCCCCCCCCCCCCCCCCCCCCCCCCCCCCCCCCCCCCCCCCCCCCCCCCCCCAAGCGGAAAAGAAGGTGGAGATACGAGCTATAGAATGGGGAAAAAGACTACCTCGGCATGTCTCAACGAAATAACTATTATTAATGTTGGCAGTCAACAGTAGTGTTTACTTTTTTTCTTCTTAATTTTTTTGCTCCAAGCTCTGTAGCGTCAGATAAGACAACTTTTAACATGGCTTGGTGTAGATCTTGATTACTATTCTACTTAATTAATAATTTTTTTAGCTCTAAAGAAATACTTAAATAATAGCTACTTAATTATCACTGAACGGCTCTTGAGCACGTTTTCATTGTAGTAGCATAGCCTACTGGCTGACTATGAATCCAGTCAACCGATAGCATGAGCTAATCTTTGACTGTGACACATGAATTACAAACCAGACCTGTCATAATATCATTCCCAAATGAGCCTTTTTATGTTTACGCTGTTCTTCTTTAATATTAACTAAGAAATAATAGCGTAGTTTTGTTTTGAATATTATGCCAAGTAGCATTTTCTTATTTGTCCAGCTTTAATGAAGCCTAGATTTCTGTCAGCCTAGAAAGGCTACTAACTTTTTAACTCTATTTGAGGGCTCAAAAAGTTTTTTTCTCCATTTTCTATCTCTTCACATTCCTCACCTACTAAGCTATCCTGACAATGAACTCTAGTTTAACCCCCTAACGTTTTTCAACCCTAGACCTCCCTTCGGGCTAAAGCAGGATCTGTCTGAGGTAGAGGGCAGTATAAATAGACCCGTCCCCACTCAGGTTACGCAGGGAGAATCCAGCTTGCTGTACCAACAGACAGACGGACAGACGACACAGACGTATGGATGGACATTAGTCACACATGCACACACAAATCTTCTTTTTTTTTTTTTTTTTTTTACACCACTGTGAATGATTCTAGGGAAGGGAAGTTCACATCCGTGTACTGACTAATCACAAGTAGTAAGTCACTCTTACAACACAAACTCTATTGTGTGTCTTCACAAATAACACGTCTCTCGTTTACTCATGTTCACAGCAAGCTCTCTCGTCCTCGTTTATGAAAATATTCTGGGGTGTTAAAATGTTAATGCCAGGGGCTAATTTCTCTATATCACTTAAAATTTCAGTTCATAATCCAGCCAGCCCACCCAAGAGCAGAAATCAATCCAGGCCTCCCTCCAGCTTCTCCTATATCAGTGTGCCTGACCACCAGCAAGCTGGCCGGTGCTTTAACTCATCAACACAGGCTGATCCTTAAACGATGCTTTTTCAAAAGGCACTGAGTGTGCAGTTCATTGACGGGCCCAGTGGGCACCTGCTGTATACCGCCTTTTCATTGACCTGGCAGAAATGTGATTGATCCGTGGCTTAGTAATTGGGATCAGGCACATAGCGAAGCAGGTGAAATTATAGCTGAGTTAAACCACAGGAACTATAGATTCTTCAGCTACTCTCTTCATCGATCTTGATTTCCTGTGCTGTTCAAACCGTTTAAAGGAAAATAACAGTGTGACTGGCATACTCAGTATCACACAACGTAACATAACGTCTGCCAAATAAAAGCGCAGAAGTTGTTAAACTGTAATGCCTAATAGTTGAAGTAATACTGGATGTACTGGGAGAATGTTTGCGTCATGTGTTACCTTGCGAGAGGCGGACGGGCTGGGTGACTTGAAGCCCATCGATAGCACAGGGGTTCCCACAGGGGTGCAGGGTGATGACCCCAGACCTGTGCTCTATGTAGCAGTGCTGGGCGGCTACACCGGGACCCTGAATGTTGATGTCCATCGGACCATGGCCAAGTGTCGTGCGGCCTGGGGGACACACACAGACAATGGACACGTACATACGTTTGGTCAGGGAGTGGCGTTTAAAGGTACACTCCTATGTCAGTTTATGTTTTAAAACACTGCCTGACTGTGGAGGAGGGCCTGGCTGAAACAGCTGGTGAGAGAGTGGGAGCCCCCCCCACACACACCTGCATGCTCCTGCCCCCCTGCGTCTGTCTTTCAAAACATCTATAGTTCTACCTGGGGTGTCAATGTAAGGTTCTGGTTGGCGCTGTAACGTGTTTGAGGAGTGTCCCTTTAATTTCCCTTTAATTTCCGGGGAGGTCAGGGCTCATTGGAATGTTACAGACTAGTGTAGGAGACAGAATGCAGAACGTTCTGGGCACGCACACACACACACACACACACACACACACACACGCACGCCTGTGGCTAGCCTGGACAAAAGCCCTGATAGTGGAATCTCCCTGCATTCCAACCTCTGTGGATTCACAGGCGGAGACAGGATGGTTGGCAGACATACTGACAGACTGGCTTTGAGACGGACAGAAAGAGAGAAAAGGTGGCACACAAACAAGTGGTCACATGGCAGGAAACCTTGGTGTTGTGTGGATTAATGGACATTGAGATGCAGTCAGACGTGTGTGTGTGTGTGTGCTAGATGTCCCACCTTCAGGTAGGGGCAGCAGGGTGATGGCGGTGCTGAGGCGTCCACTACCCAGACTAACCAGATGAGGGCGCTCAGCCTGGAACTTCAGCCCCTTCCCTGTCTCTATCAGATCCAGTGGCGTGCTCTGGAGAGAGAGGAAAAGATCACAGGCACCTTATTTATGTATTTCCAGCCTTATAGTCAATGCATAGAATAGGTAGCTGTACCTGCCTCTATCCAGGACGTAAAATAAGTAGCTATATGCAGATTCACCAGACAATCCCACAATGCTTGACTTAAATTGTCATGAATAGGATTTAATTAGCAATTATCTCCACTCTGTTTGCCACACAAATGGTCTCTACATGACAAAATAAGATTAACAAGTGATTAAAAAAAAAAACGCAAAACCTCAGTGGAACAACCAACAAATCTAACATGGATTCACAATCCAATGACGCCATTCGATTGTGCCAGAGAGAGAGAGAGAGAGAGAGAGAGAGGTCATTTGTCTTCGCAAAACAGGCAGTATTTGTAGATCATGTCCACACCTGAGGGATGTGATGCGGCGAGTGAGAGAGGGGAAAATAAATGGCATCACTATGTAATGCCCCTTCCATTGCTGGCTGTTTACATATTGCTTTACACATATTACTACTGTATGTTTGTGTGTGTGTCATCTCCCCTCCCCGTCTCCCTCTTAGCTCTGCCAACATGTGCGCTGCGCTCAGCAAGGGGGTGTTGTCATAGCAACAGCCCTTGCTGGGAAACGACATGCTGCACTGTAGGGCTGCAATTAAGAAACATTAAGGCCCTGGAAGGCATTCAATGTGCTAAGTTCTGGTGAGCCAATTTCATTACTGTTTCGCCTCAAACGAGGCTTTTTCTTTTTAGTCATCTACCCAACGCTAATTAGTTTCCTAGTGAATTACTAAGGTGTTGTAGTACGAGAAAATACAAAAAGAGGCAGACACAATGAAGCTGGATTCAGCATATAGATTATGTGTCTCCTGAAATGCTGGAAAGACCTGCTCTTTAATAATAACAGTAACCTTCTCTGTTGGTGTCCATGTGTTCCACGAGGATTAATCGGTGACCTATTAGGCCCTTGCCATGTTGTCATAGTACCAAGCCACTCCTGAAGTGGTCTGGGATCACCGAGTCAGTCTCTCCACTGTTTAGCCAGCCACGTCTGTCCAAATAGGATTATCTGATGGCAGCAGTACCATCGGTAGAGGGGGGGGGGTAAAGCCTAAGAGGATTGGTGAGCTCGGCTGGCAGGCCTGACAGGAGTTTAGCTGGACCCACTTTGAGGAGCGACGCAGACGCAGAGGAGACATTCAGGCCTCGTCTGATGTGTGGTCCTGCTACTTATCTCTCCACTGGCAGCAGTATGTCTTGGTGGTTTCTTACTACTACACACACATGCATACGTGCACACACGCGCAAGTTGCTGGTATTGTCAGGCCCAGCAGGTGGGAGGGGAGACAGGCTCCCTCCGGGCCTCTCTAATGAGCCTTGGAAGGGGGGGCTCTGTGTAAGCATCCTTGAGTGAGACGCACAGCCCCTACCTGCTCCTTAATACCTGTAATTGCATTCGCTGTAAGTCGCATTAGCTGACCTAATTGTAACATGCTGACATATAGTGTCACGGCCATGCCCAGCCCTGATCAAATACGGTTCACTTCACACTGGCACTCAAATATGTTCTGCTCTCAAATCTGCCAAGTTTAGAACAAAGAGCTCTCTCTGCTTCTCTCTGCGTCTCTCGCTCACCTCACAAACGCACACACACACACACACACACACACAGACTGCTCACCTGTATCACCTGGCGGGTCTGCCGTCCATGTTGAGGCATGTTTCTGTTTAGGCTGTCCATGTCCGCTGTGTTGTCGATCACTCCCTGTGACGCATAAAGATCCTAACAGAAACGATGAGCAGAAAGCACCGTTAGGAGACTTGGTGCCTGCACTAGGGGGATTGTACAATCGCTTTTGTTTAGGTGGTGAAATTAAGATTCCATGTCCAGATTCAAGCCTGGATTTTTGAAGAGCTTTTAGTTTGATTCATAAAAAGGACACCTACACCTTGCAATTCTTTAAGGTGAAGGTGTCAAAGACTGGTAAATTGGACCCGTGTTTACTGTGATTCCCCTCCACCACCTGTGTCCACCGACAATTACTAGTCCAGTTATTCAAGCTATTGAATCTCACACACACACACACACACACACACACACACACACACACACACACACACACATAGTGGTAGCCATCTCAGCCTAGAGTATTGGCTGCAGAAACAACACACACACACACACACACACACACACATTTAAATCTCTCATAAGAGTTGACACATCCACTGGAAATCTGCCACATTTACTGGCTGCCCTCTTGTCTCTATCTGAAAATACACACACACAGATCGAGACTGTACATACACACACATTCCTCACCTCTTACTCAGAGATGTTGGGGTCTTTCCATTAAGTCAGCACTGAACAAATTGCTATAAATAATATTCCTTGTCTTTATTAGCTCACATGCAAAAGGACCAGATGGTAGTTTGGCTAAATGTGGGAAAACACTTAAGCAGCCATTATTTGAGATATGAGAGGGTTGTGGTTGTGAAGAAATAGAGAAAACCACAAGGAAGGTTTAGAAAACACATAATTATAGCCATCACAGTGAACCAGAGTCAATAGCATGCTTAAATGTTGTGTACGGACGGAAAATATGGTTGTGATGTTCGCTGCCCTTAGGATATGAAAACACTCCTGCAATATCATCATTTTTCCTCCTCTGAAAGACCTCAGAATTCACTTTCTGCACGATCAGCTTTAGACAACCCTTTTGAGAGTAAATCACAAAACGATAACAAAGCAGTCCATCTGCATGACACTCTATCCAATATAGAAGCCAGAGGGAATTTGGCTTATTTGCTAGGCTCCATGCCCGAAACTTTAGTTATGGCACAAATAAACCTTTACATTTGCTTACCTACTCAGTGCTAAAATGTTGTATTTTGTCCTCCTTTTGAGCAATAGTTACCTCTCTCCAGTTGTCCAGTAAATACACAGCCTCCATTGGCAAAAAAGAAGCAACAGAAGCGAGGACTTAAGCAGGAGAGCGCTCTCAAGATGGCAGGCTAAAGCTCTTTAATGGTACTGTACTTCTGTCAATGAGCTCAGACTGTCTTTGTATCGTTCCCTCGCCTCTGGACCGCCACCGGTGCAGAAGGTGGACCTGTTGCTGCTTGCTCACCAAGCTAAGGCCTACATTCTTGACTGGCAGCCCAAATTGCCTGATAACAGAGAGTAAGATTAAGAGGCGGAGTGGCAAAGAAAATAGGACAAACAGAATGGAAAGGTTGGGAATAAAGTGAACGAGCTCAAGCAGGAAGGAGCTCTGTAATTGAGTGCAATTCAAATATGCAGCCAGCACAATATAAGCTACTGTGACACACAAAGGGTAGAGGGTGGCTTTATTTAGGGCCTGTGCACCTGTGTGACCATTCATGAGTTTCTCCAACTGAGATGTCATGTTTCTCTCCACTGACATCCTTTGTGTCTGAACATCCAGAAATCAGGAGCTTTGGTTTGTTTGTTTTTCCCTTTTTTCTTTCGATCTTTATTTCTTACTTTCTCCTCCTCTCCTCTGCTGAACTTAAAAAAAGCAGGCATTGTGTTCGTATGAGCAGGCATGGGTCACTACTCACACATGAGGGAGTCCTTTCTGCATGGATTTATGGGAGAGAGACTCACTGTTCTGATGGAATGCAGAAATGTTAAACCAGGGAGGGAAGGCGTGCTGTCTGGCAAGTGAAAAAATGTGCTGCATGCACAAAGAGAGGCATGGGAGATAGAGGTAAAGATAGAGGCAGTGATGTTTAGTAGTTAGAGGCAGTGTACCAGTCACTAAAACAGGAGAGAGAGAGAGAGAGAGAGAGAGAGAGAGAGAGAGAGAGAGAGAGAGAGAGAAATGTCTTCACACCACCAGTGAAGGTCAAAACATAAAACATTTTAGCAATATACAAAGGTTTTACTTACTGCCAATGGTTACATTTATGTAACCATTATTAGTATGTGTGTGTCTAACCTAGACACACACATACTGTGTATACGTGATCTCAGTTACGCACTCTTTCTGGTGCCTAGTAAAGTTTCTTTAGCTTTGGGTGAGATAGCAACAACAATGCAGTGTGTTCACATCCGTTGGGGGGGGGTCAGGGGTTGCTTTGTAATGTGGCACTTAGCCTTCCTCCCTGTAAGGCTAAACCAAACAGAGGTCACTGCCTGTGCTTAGATGCCTTCTGTAGCTGCAGGCATGACGCTGTGCTGCAGACGCGCTTTACGAGCTCAGCGCAGCGGTAGGGGTGTTGCAACCAGCTGTTGGAATGGGAAGGGAAATGGAGGGCGGAGTCTCGCACGCATTCGCTCTGCATTCAGGTCGGTAATGAGTAGAAGCTGTTGCCGATGGAGAGGGATCGCAGGTCGTCTGCAGGGGGCAGACGAACTTGCGCAGAGACAAGTGAGAAAGACCGGGACAGAGAAATTAACCAGCAAGACAGGGACAACCTGACGGACAGAGAGAGCCAACGAGACACAAGAGAGACAGCAGAGGGGGTGATTAATGGGAAACCCAGAGAACAGTAACCAAGACGGGGACACTCAAAAGGAAAGCCAAGTGTGGGTGGGTTATCTTGTCCAGCCAGCTGCCATCATAGAGCTCTGAGCCCGGCTCCTGTCTCCTGTGTGCTGCTAATAAAGCCTGGATAACCCCCCCTCCCCTTTCGTCTGTGAGACACCCCTCTTCCTGTCTGTCTGCCTGTCTCTCCTCATTGGGGCTCTTTATCCACTCTCTTTCTCCCCATAATTCTTCCACTCCCTTACTTTCCTCCTTCCTTTTTATCTGTCCTGCCCTGTACATCTCTCCACACACACACACACACACACACACACACACACACACACACACACACACACACACACACACACACACACACACACTCACACACACTCAAAGGGTGGTCATGCACCATAAGCACACATGAACACTATAACACAGCATATGACAACACCAATACACACTGTGCGTTTAACAGGCCCTTTTTTGATAGCAAAGGGGTCAACAAAGGGCCGGGGGAGGTCATTTAATTTTTTAAACCTTAAAAGTATGCACTATATTATTGGGCCTTTGGACCCCAGGTTACCTCGTCGAGCTCACTGTGTTTGAAACATAACCGTGCATGAAAGAGACATGCTGTACATGTGACAGTGACAAATGAAGACAAATAAGAACATAGATATGCCATGAAATGTCTTGTTGTCATGGCTGTGTACCATAACAAGCCTTCTGTGTAGGAATACTGATGGTGGGAGATAAATACGTGCCATTTCAGGCAGTATGCCACAGTGTCACTTGGTTTTTTCTCTACTGAATGAAGTCAAAAACCAAATGACACATTCTGCTTTTAGACACGGACCACAGAAATGCAGTAAAACTGGGCTCTTGGATGAAGAGTGGATCTATAATAAAACAAACAAACAACAAAGCAGCCCATCCATGCTTTTGTTTCATGTGTTGATATACTCTATTGGTTATAATAAGGAGACAATCCATCTTAGAATCTTCCAATAATATCTAAACCAAATTGTCATCAGCAGTTGTCATCTGTAAAGCTCAGCTGGATTTACAGGTCTCAGCTGGGTGTAGAGGCTAATGGGCCTGACAGCACTGCCAAAACTGGTAAACATTTAAAAACAGCAACGCAAACATACAACTTTATTTTTTCATGGAATGCACAGCGCTTCCAAGTCCATGTTTAGTTCAAAGTGCTGAGGGTGAATTTATGGTTGTGAGGAGGATGGGGGAGAGGCCGACCCAGCTTATTTGACTCCCACAAACACAGACAACACCCAGCTGGGGTCTTGTCTGGTCTCCCTAAATGGCGGACCTTCACATTTAATTTTCTCTTGGTAGGTCTGAGACAAAACGCAAACAAAGCAAGTTTACAACTTTAAATTATAACACTCTCATTCTCAGGTCAGGGAATATCTGACTGTCTGAAGTGTCGTGTGTGTCTCTTTCAGGCTTTCACATTAAAGTTGAGCCTGAGTTGAACAGCATGTCTCATCTCAACAAAGGTAATGTATGTACGTCTTTATAAGGAAATCGCTAAACAGGGTCAGACAGCAACAACTCTAATGACTTCTGGCTGGACCTGTGAGAACACCCTATAAACAGTCCTAAGTGCAAACACTGGCTTTCTTTGAATGACTCCCCAAATCTCATAGCGAGTGCGACAGTAAAAGATGACAAACAAAGAGCCATCATCTAACCAGAAAAAAGGCCAACATCAGCAGACTGACTATTTGTAGACTTCCTGAACGGTTAGCAGAGCCAGGGATCACTTCCCTTTAGCGGTGGAGGCCAAGGTCAGGGCCTGTAAACCACCTTGTTCAGAGTTTGGGATTGTAGTTTCCTTCAGTATGTACATCAGGGCACAACATGGGCCCCAGGTTTGTTCCTGTGGGTCTTCTTGTCACAGGGTAAGCAGTGCATTCTGAACCTCTGGGCGAGAAAAACTACATTTAACTAAATCAGAAGTACATCTGTTCAACTATGTCATCTAATAAGCTTCTGATTTTATAAATCACACTATTGGTACCGCAGTCCTCTGACAACAATACTGCTGGCAGTATGGTGTGAGCAAAAACACATTATGTTGTAAAGCTTCCTCAATAATATATACATAGTGCCTGTAAAGTCATCGTGCATCTCCTCCTAGCGTGAATCTAAGCACACAGCCTTCTGGCCAGAAGGCCATTCCAAACTGGGAGCTAAACATACCACCTGCCCTTTCTGGTACACACACACAAACACAAACACACACACACACACACACACACACACTATCATCAGTGCTCAGGCTCACTAACCATAAACACACAATCTATGGTGTGAGATGTCCACACTTACACACACACACACACAAGCACAAAATAGCATAGCAAAAACACCTGGTTTATTTTTTTTCGTTTGTCACTGAGGCTGTGAAATCATTCCAAGCAGACGTTACGGAAACACTTTGGAGGCACAGAAACGCTGCTATTATCAGATTATATTCTCAGGTGACGGTAGACATTACACCTGAAAGACTTCATGAGGGAACATGTGTTGTCATCACCCAAACCACAGCTCTCGGAGTGTTTCTCAGGGTCCCTTAATAATGCTACTTGAGTCCTCAGGAAGGCACCGCGGGGGGGGGGAAACTGGCGGGAGTGTGTTACTGGGAACGTGGTATTCTTGCTCAGATGTTCCGTTGACTTTTGGCTCAGTTTTTCCCAAGGACAGAGCGGAGCTGGACAGGCATTCCAGCCTGACAGGGACAAAGAGGCTCTTTCAGCAGCAGTAATCCCCCTGGAGGAGGAGTGGGTTTGGTCTTCTGCTCCTGTCCGGCCACACAGCACAGTGGACAACAGGGCCGGCACTGGGGGTCACAAGCTA
Organism: Percopsis transmontana; assembly: GCA_025447815.1. Classification (NCBI taxonomy): domain Eukaryota; kingdom Metazoa; phylum Chordata; class Actinopteri; order Percopsiformes; family Percopsidae; genus Percopsis; species Percopsis transmontana. The sequence goes on from JAOEHI010001261.1 coordinate 9,998, forward strand.
CTGTACATCAGGAGTGTGCACGTGTGTGCGCGCGCGTTTTTGTGTGTTTCGGTTGTGTAGCTGCTTGTGTGTTCACAAGGTTCACCCATTTTATAGGCCACACCTCCTCCGTCAACTGCATTATGACGGCACAAGGATGTAGGTCTCCCTCAGAGCCAGCCAGTAAGACGAGAAGCTATGTTAAATGCTAAGTGAGACAGATGTAAAGCCTCTCTAGCTCATCCATATAGCTCCCTCACGCTGAGTAAATATTATTCCATGTTCCCACTCTAGAGTGTATATGAGAGTCTGTTTGTAGTGTAGTGTATACTTACACAGCCATTCATTAGCCGCTAAATTTTTGCAGTCACGGTTTCAGGTTTGAAGCTATCTAATGGTCAGTGTTTGGGTCAATTACAGTGTATATGTGCAACAGATGGGCATAGTGCCAGAGATAAATAACAACTAAACCATAGCTCTAATCCTAGTCTACAGCAGGTCTAATCCTAGTCTACTGCAGCTCTAATCCTAGTCTACAGCAGGTCTAATCCTAGTCTACTACAGGTCTAATCCTAGTCTACAGCAGGTCTAATCCTAGTCTACTGCAGCTCTAATCCTAGTCTACAGCAGGTCTAATCCTAG
>JAOEHI010001263.1:0-12823 GCA_025447815.1 Percopsis transmontana
GTTCGGTGAATGCGCATATGAAACTGGTGGGGTTCAGTACATCCAACAAGGTTAAGAACCACTGGTCTAGTGGTCTGTGTGTTGGACTCCAACCCGGAAGGTTGTGGGTTCAAGCCCCAGAGGTGGCATACCTGTAAGCATGGTTGAGCAAGATGCCTAACCCCTACCTTCTCCATGTAATTGTAAGTCACTTTGGATAAAAGCTTCTGCTAAATGCTAAATGCCTAATTGTAATTGTAATTATGTCTTAAACCACATTACTGATATAGGCCCAGAGTCACAAGCCTGATCTGTAGTGTATACTGAACATAGGGCATTGTACCTCAGCAATTCACACAAGCCTTCACAGCCATTTCAACCTGGCTTCAATTTAGTCTAGGAGACAATGTATAAAAATGTGAGCTTCTCAGAGACTTTCACGTCTGCCGTTAAATGGCAAAGATGACCCCTGCACTAAAACTCATTTGGAGTATCCAAGCATATCCACCCACTGAGAACAGTCTAGAAATATGGTTCAATTCAGATTTCATATTATAGTGGCCACATTAATTACAAAATCAGATCTATACCAAATTAATTAGGCCTGAGCGGGAAAGCTGGGGGAAGCAACGGGCTAATCAAAGATGGTCTTAAATCATCTGTTGCTTTACAATACCCCCATGGTGAGCCCAGTGAAAGACTATTGTAAATTAAAAAATGACAGTAATTTACTGGCTACCGTTGATGCCGGCTTCAACACCAAAGGCCCATCAGTAGTTCCTTGGCCTATTTGCTCCCCCACCTCTACAAAATATACAGCTCTGCCTTCTCCTATTAACATGTTGCATGTCTGTTTTAGTAACTGTGGGCATACATAATAGTATGGGAATATTTCAGCTACTGTAGAGAGAACAAATATGGCACGCCTTCTATGTGACCGTGTGCATCAGTCATAGAGCTATGTAACAATAACATTTATGCAATTTGTTTAGAGGCTCGGAATATGGACATGTGGGCTATAGTGACATGAGGCTATGAATATATTATTAAAATAGGTTCTGAGGCAATGCCACCTGACTTGGATATGCACAGCCCGGTGGTTGTGTGAACGCAAGTGTGAGGCAACCCTCCATTACATCATAGCTGACATCTGACACTGTGACACAAATACCAGCGCTTGAGCAAGGCTGAAGGGGGGGGGGGGGCTACGATTTATTGACAAGACACACAGATTGAAGGGTCGCGCTTTGGCAAACAGTGCTCCTACGCGGAGCGACAACGCGAACCGGTGGCCTTGACCTCGCGCGCCGCAAAACCAAACAAAAAAATCTAAATAAATAACGGCAGCGTTTCAGTTGCGCATAGGGAAGTACGCTGGCACCGCGCCCACACCACGAGACCCTGGCAGAGGCAGCTGGAGCCTCGCGCGCGCTCGCCCCAGAGCTGGCATCCGTCTCCGCTTTTCCAACTACGTCTGGATTTGGCCGTGACGCAAGGCAGGGGTATTTCGGGATGAAGTGTGCCTCGTTCTCAGTGAGTGGGTTATATTTAACTCACTGGACAGGATTCCTCCTACCGCCCCAGCGTTCCGGCGGAGAAGATATTTGTGGCGTGTTGCTTTTTGAGGAAACCGGACTCAGTGGAAAGAAATAACACTTGGTGGGAGGAAGAGAAGGCATGACACTGTATGGTTCAACCACCAAGGATAGGTGCTAAAGAGACTGCATCCCACGTTGAGCCACACTTAGGCTCCTGGCCAAAGAACGAGCCTAATTTTATAAGCGCTATAACGTCCTTGCTGCTAAAAACAGACCAGTATCACCGTGTGTGTGGGGCTAGTATACCTACAATCATCAAAAGATGACCTTTATAACACAAACGTTGCATTTCAAAACCTCCCACCATTTTATCACATTTAGGTGGCAAACAAGCCTATCCTTTTTGTTCAAATAATCAGGAAAGGAAGGGGACTTCTGCCTGCGTATTTGTAAATAAGCCTTCAGAAAGCAGGCCTGTTATGCCTGTGGGGATGAATAACGGGGTTGAAAGAACTTTGAATCAATCTGAATTAAACAAATAGATTCTGCTGGCTCAGGGATGGCGCGCACATTACAAATATGGATGGATACTTTTGGCTAATGTAATTCATATCTACATCTGCAGACAGGCCCATTGCATTGTCCCATCTTTCCTGAGCATGTGCTTTGCTTACACAGCGCACGTGACCAAAGAATAGAAAAGAATAGATGAAGGGAGGCAAGATCTCCTGTAAAAAGGAGGAGGGAAAAAAAAGCTGTTTTGTCTGTGGTTCAGGCTACCAGATTCCGGGTTTCCTGTTGCACTGCTTTGCGCAGACCTTGCATTTTCTCAGTTCCCGGGTTTCATGTAAAGTAATCTTGGCAACAAAGTTCCGGAACATCTTGAGTGATCCGTTACCCAACGTGCCAACTGCACCCCACTTAAGACCATATTTCAGCTACGGATTTAAAAAACAGTAATTCCATACTGGGCGTGGCTCGCACGTCTTGCCTCCGCCATAAATTACTGTCAATCAACATCTCAGAACATGAAAAAAACAGTCAAAAGCTTCAGTCTCAGTTGTTATACAGTCTCAGTTGTTATACACCATAACGTGTCATGTTACGGCGTTGGGGGTGGCGTTGAAAGAAGACAAATACACAATCCAGACAGAAAGATGGTGGGATGTTTGCCAACTGTAACTTGTATCACACAAAGGGCTCCATGCCGCTGTGCCGGTGTAACACCGAAATCTGTTACCACCGAAATGTATGACCACAGAGGTCGCTGTTTAAATGCAGATTGTTATTGCTTCTTATGGGGAAAGAAGCAATAACAGAGGGAGGATCTCTATTTTTCTACTTATTTCTTCTAGTTATGAGCCCCTCTGAGATTGCTCAAACTGTGGTTATGTTTTTGTCATAATGCCCACATGAGGTAAAAAGTAATACTTGTAATAATTGTTTTAAATTCAGTTTTTGTGATTAATGCAGTTTATGAAATACACTATAAACCAACTATCAGTATTTTTTTTTACCTCATCTGGGCATTATGACAAAAAACACAATTCAGAGGGGCTCATAAGGAGAATAGAGATCCTCCCTCTGTTATTGCTTTTTTCCCCATAAGAAACAATAACAATCAGCATTTAAATGTGAAACAGCGACCTCTGCGTCACACATTGCGATGGTCACAGAATTCGGCGTTACACTGGCAAAATGCTAGCTCTGCTCAAATACCGTAGGCACATATGAAAATACGCGGCCCAAAACAGATCATTCAAATATGGATTCATGTAATGATACTAGATTTTACACAATATGCCGTTTAAAATCATTTTAAGCATGCCACCTAGTAAAGTGTAACCTGCAAGCAACAATGCTTAAAATTAACACCTGAAATAATTCACACATACAGCATGTTCTCTCGACTAGGCAATAAGGTCTAATTGTGATTAACAAATGGAGCACACGGTGTTCACCAAAGCTTGGGCAATAATTAGCTCCAAGAAAGGATGCTAATGTTGAGTCGTTGACATGAGTCCAAAAGACAAAACGAGACTCACGGCGACGCAAGCCAATCGCAACGCTGCGATTGAGGGGCAATTACTCTGCAAGCAGCGTCTGTGTTGTGGGGTTGAAATCAACCTAACCCTACTTTTTTCCTGTCTCGGCATGTGTGCACGTTTGCATTGTACGTGCGTGCGCCGAGCGCGCTAATCGTGTGGAAACACAGACTACTTACAGGAGCAATGAGGGGGGTAATGAGAAAGTAATTTTTACTAATTTCAGCGAGCTCCGCTTCCATTCCGTGCGATTGTGTGCGCCGTCTGCATCATTACGGGCAACATCTGCAACGACTCGCCAAGCGTACGTCACGAAGAATACGAGGGGGGAAACGAATAGAAAGAGGAGGAGGGGGGGGGGGGCGCGACGACACAAGCCGGTGAGGGAGTGATTGAGTCTTGATGTGTATTGAGCAGAACAAAGCCTGCCAATCCTCTGGGCTCATACTGCCTCCTATTGTCAGTATTTATACTCATGGCTGTGGCCTGAGACAACCAACCCAAAGTCCGTCTCCAAAGCAGATGCCGCTAATTTCTGTCACAAGAGCCCTGCTAAACAGCTGACTGTAGGCTTTAATCTGGTCTCTCCACAATCATTACCTCTGGAGCTGGTGGTGGGGGGGCTACCTAACCCAATTGCAGAGGAGTAAACAAATGAAACCCCTGTTTGCGTCCATTTGTCTGTCATTCACCCGGTCTTCATGTAATCTTATTTGAATATTTGACCAAGAGCCAAAGACGATTCATTTGAACAAGCGGTCACTTTTTTCCCCCCATATTAATAATAATAATGATAGGTTGGTTGCTGTGTCAGCCTAATTTAACTACTTGTATGCCTGTTTTGCTGGGTTACTGGGTTACATTTTTAGAGGTGAAGACATTTTACATGACGCACTGGCTGTCTTTCTAACCAGCACATTACGTGTACATATGAACAACACACACACAAACCACAACAAACACACACACACACACACTTCACCCTCGCAGCAACCTCATCAACAGACCTGTAGCCTCTGTAGCTCCCATAGGGGCCGTAGAGCATCGGAGGTGTGTCTTGACTCCATCATTTGGATCCTGTCTGCGCGCGTGCCCGTGCGCATACACGCGCACACACACACACACACACACTCTCTGAGCCAGCCACTTCACAGGACCGGCAGTACCGGCACTCTGTCTGGGTGAACATGGCTACACATACCATCACACGACCTCATCAAATAATACGGTGCTCGGTGCAGTGGAGGCCTTTCTCATCTTGTCTGGGGCCACACCATTTTCTAGCTCAATCCCAGCGGTTTCTGAGAGTCTGTGATTTGACTCCCTCCGCCGACAGCATGAAGGAACAGGTGCCCGTGAAATTAAAGTGGGACTTTTTGCAGAGCTGTGGAAGAAAATGCAGGGAAGTCGCTGTGCTGCCGACTGCGAGTGACAGCTATAGGCAATGGCTCTCAAACTGCGGGTCTGCGGACCCGGAAGGGGTCCTTGAAGGGATAAAAATCGGGGTGGAGGCAATTAAAGGTGCGCTTGATTAGGTCACAGCAATCCCTCAGCAGAACCCCCCATTTTAGCCCCAGCTCACTGCTGACGTTTAAATCACATCTGTACGCTTAAGTGTTGTGCGACTGTAGGGTGAGGGGTAGAGAACAGAAACATTTTTGTAAAGCCGGTTTCGACCACTGGGAAAATTCCACACAGGTATCAAGAGTCCCTTTAACTCACTGACAGTGTTATAAGTTCCCCATGTACAGTGTAAAGGAGATTTATACAAGTCAATCATAAACCAATCACCACAACAACAGACTGACATAACCTTAGCCTGCTGTCTGTCCACTTGTGTACATTTTGTTCCTTGTTCTGCTCTGGGGAACACGCAGCCTTGTTTGACGGTCGTGAGGGCTTTTGAGGCTCGTCGTGTTATCAGGGGCTGGAGTGGTTTGCCATTATTGTGCCCGTGCACTTATTATAGATTCCATTAAGATGGCAGTTAAATTGGATGTCCCTGACAGTTTTAGAGCACGTTGTTTGTTTTAGACAATACATCTCGATGCCGAGTCACAGAAGTATTATTAAGTCTTTAAAAAGATAACAGATTAATTGAAATGACAACCCCCCCCCCCTCCAAAAAAGTGAACTTTCTTTACATTAAAAGATTACAAAATTAATTTTAAAAATGTCACCGTTAAATAACAACTGATATACAACTATAATTGATCTTCTCCAGATTTAAATAGGGTTACATTCAACAGAAAAAGTAATTCTTCAAAGAATAAACTCTGTTGATGTTCAATGCATATTTTGGCATTCCAAAATGCTGGGGCGGTCCTCTTGTATACTATAGTACAGGAATAGCAGAACGTCTCTCACACACACACACACACACACACACACGGAAGAAAATCACTGTTTATTGCTTTGCATATATACTATATTATACACCAAGGGAAACTATTACACTGGGCGTCAAGCGAATTTACCAATATTCAAATTTGCGAGTTTACAACAGCCTCAACATTAAAGTTTAAAACACCGTCCGAGATGACAGCTGAAATGATAAGATACATGAACTAATACATTTCCCATACAGTGTTGGTTTACACTGGGCATTTCTGAACACAACCAGTAAACCCAGCCAAGTACCGCGCAAACAATGCTATTTCTCCACAGTGGCTTCTCGCTTGTAAGACATTTTCCTTGCATGGCTGAGGAAGGAGCACATTGTAAATAAAAGATTAGTGCGATTGTGTCACATTACGGCGAGGTTCCCCTCTCAGCTTAGGCTGATTTGTGAGCCCGTTCAGCTGTGTTTCCGGAACGCTCCTTTTATAATGGATGTACTGGGCCTTGAATTGTTGTGCGGTGGAAGCAGTTCAATTAATACCACGGCGCCATAAAATAACTATTGAACTGACAAGCGGGTAAATAAATGAGCATTTGCCGCTGCAGGCGCAGGGGCGGATGTGTGACTGGTGAAATTTACACCGCCGCTGTCGAGGAAGTCTATGCAGTCATCTAAATACGCCCTGCTGTCTCGCCCAAGCAGGGGTGGTTAGGAGATGGACCCATAATCTCTCATGCAAACGGCTGACAACGGCTTATTTGAATATTTACGGCGGGCTCTGCGGCGCGTAGAATGATCGCCCGTGATTAGGCCACGGCTCTTTAGTGTAGCAATAACATGCATCAAGGGCAGTGCTGCAGATGAGGCCGTAAAGTGGTCTCAAGGAAGTTAAGATAAATGGTCTCAAGGAGCCACACATGAGTTGTCTGAAGTTAAAAAGGTATCCTAAGTAGCACTAACATAGCGCCTGCACACCCACAGTTCGACTCTCAAAACAGTGTATATCAGTGTAAATCAATTGGATACAGACCCAAATATAACCTCCGTTTATATCCGATGTGAAATGCTCACTTAATATACCTTTAAAGAGCACTGACCAAAGCTCAGTGAAACTGCTTTCATCCCACAAAGCTCCACACTGTTCCCTGCATGCTGATGAAACACGAGCTGACTAAGTCATGTCATGGCAACTGCAGGGTAAATAAGAGTTTTTAAATGTACATTTTCACATTCGGAAGGTCGCATGGTCTTAGTCATGGCTGCTATTTCCACACGCATTAATTGGACTAAGGCGTTTTGACTGGGCTAAGCCCAGTTATTTTTATTTATTTTTTGCGTGTCACAATGAGTCACGGGTACATTTGTTTGCGGTTGTCTCGCATGACACTTCCCTACACTTTCTAAAATCAAGTTGAGGGTTCAGCAGAGGGACCAATCCCGGTCCAGGTGAATTCATTAAAGCATTATCGCTTCAAAATTAGCAATATAATCCCTCGCGTTTTTGTGCCTTATTTTCCCGCCATTTCACGGCAGTCTCTACGACGACGCTCACGCAGGGTTTCAATTTACGGCGTCTAAATTAATTAAAATGTTTAAGCACTCTCTATTCTAGTTACGGTATTAACCTGGTGCTTCTCATTAGCCACCCCCACCCCCCCCTCGGCTGATAAAGAGGCGAAGGGGCGCGCCGGTGAAGACAGACGCCTCTCGCTGACAACGGGTGACAGAGTGGATCACCGCCGTCTCATGAATAGTAATGGCAGCCGTCGCGCCCCGTTCTCCCCTGTGTGAGGAGTGACGGATTCCCATGTCAGCAGTGACAACTGACTGGAGGAGAGACTTTTTTTTGGGGGGTGTGGGGGTTTAGAAACTGAAATTCAAATATTGCCATGAAGGCGCCATCATAGCATTGTTTGGCTGTCAGAGCCGCTTCCACTGCATACCTGGGAGAGAGTAAATAAACAAGAGAGTTAGCGGGGAAGGGGAGTGTGCTGGATTTTCCAGCCGGTGTCCCTCTGCGTGCACAGAGATCTGCTGGAGCGTGTCAATAAATCAGCCAACAGCAGATCTTAATGCACTCCCTTCCAAACTATCGATAAGGGGAAGGGGAAGGGGGGGTTAGGAGACACACAAACGCTGCCTATCTGAAGGGGTGATGTCACCGATAACGGGCCGCGCGCACGCCTTTCCCGGCTCACCGGGCCTCGGGCGATCGATAGCGGCGCTACGGCTCACTTGGCAAAGGCAACAGTGAGCAGAATGTGAAATAAGCAGCGTGGCGGATTGGGAGGGTGAGGGTGAGGGGGGGTGGGGGGTGGAGCAAAGACCAACTTTCTAATGGACGCAGAAGCGGCAGCGGCAGCGCTCGCTGCGACGTCCTGCACTTTAAAGACGGGAACCATGGAAAAAGCTTTTCAGTGCGGCGTCACACTCCGGTGAACTCCTAAAACCCTGGGAAGGAGGGGGGTATGGAGGCGGGAGGGGGTATCCGTGCTTGCAATTGTCTAGATGGGGGTCTCTTTTCTTTTCTTTTTTTTTTAAATCAAATATGTTGTTTATCGTGTTCCAACACGGGGCCGTCCCTTCAGGGGGTGGGGTGGGGTTGTTGGGGGTGGGGTGGGGTTGTTGACTATAATCTGTGAGCACAGCTGGGTCCCTGAAATGTTTATTCGTTGCCTCTGAACTCTCCTAGCCAACGAGAGCTTATAAGACATTCAATTCTATCCTTGTTATGAGTCATAACGGTAGCCATTATGTTTTCTAGCCACCCCATAAGGGGCAGTTAACCCCAAAATGGGCAGTTATCACTGTATAGCACATTATATAAAACAGAAACATAGCCATAGTACGCTATGGCTTTTAGGAAATGACCCTACCCCGTTGCATAACCTCCACTATCGCGTCATCTGTCACCCAAATTGCCATGCTGTGGCATGACTACTACAGATGTCACAACCAAAAGCCTCTTTGTTTGCGGAAAGAGCCAGCCTTTAAAATTAGATCCCTTTCCACCTCGATGTTCTCCTCACATGTAGCACATGTGCAATGGGGCTGATATGTCACGGCGACGGCACTTGCATGCGAATGTTTACGCATTTGTCATGACGAAACAAATGGAGCAATTGTTGTCATGCCATTTCTTCTTACAAATCCAGTCATTCTTCCAAAATATGTATAAACCTACGTGCTCATGTATGAAATAAATGCAGAAGCCCACGGCTGAAAATAAAAATAGCTGATGCAATTTGTTGTTACGTGGCAAGGGAAATGGTAGCAACAGTCAAGGATCTGTGGCTGTCGAGCAATATTTTTACATAAAACTCGTGACAGAACGCACTGAGGCACACTCCATTAGATAATCTTTGACTCAATTTGTTTCTATATTTATGTCTGTAGTCATTTCAGTCAGTAAAATAGAGGCAGAATGTTCCTTTGAATCTGATTTTCAAAAGGAGAAAAAAAACGGGGATGCTAATGTAAAAATTTAAAGACCATATTAAAAGCAATGGCAAGCCAATTTAGTAGACAGCCTAATTCATCATACAGCATTAACGTGTTTTTTTTCTTCCACATTTGGTTTGATCAATGCTCTGGGGGTCCAAATGTATTGCAGCGCTGGATTATGTGTGTTCCTGCACAGATAGAATGTTTTGGGGAGGGGTGGGGGGGGGGGGGGGGTCTGGTGGCAGCCTATTATAGATTCTCAAAAGCTGAGCCCTGATTTCCGGCATCAATTATTCAACCGTACAGCCTGTTTCGGTAATAGCTCTCCTATTGTCCGCTAAACGTCCCAAATCGCCACAAAGTCGACACAGAAGAACAGCGAGTGCGGGCTCAGCAGGAACTGCAGGGGGATGGGGTTTCCTCTTGTCCCGTCCTCCAGCGCCTTATAGGAGGAAGAACAGAGCTGGCGCACAAGGTATCGCCGAGGCAACATGCAACATCCTGACTGTACCAGCACACCTGCCTTTGTATACAGCACGGAACGTGGGCATCACGGTTCACATACATAACAGTAATGCGTTTTAAAAAAGCCCCTCAAACCCCCCCCCCCCTTAGGTGTTTTGCGATAATTGGAATGATTTGGCCGCGTCTCAAGACTGTAGCGGAGCTATGTCGCAAGAAATTGCAGCAAATACTGACGAGAACCATTGTCCCACCCTAACATGTGCAACAAAGCGAACAGGGGATTCAGGGAGATGTCAATCAAGTAGAGTCCGGAGAAGAGTTTAATCACTCAGCCACATTTAGTAAAAACACCTGTGTGGGGATATAATATGGACAGAAGGCAATGGCACCCTATAGTCCCTTACTCTCCTATTGAAAAGAATTAAGATTTTTTTCCCCCCAGAAGTAGCGGAGTCCAACTCAATATCAAAGTTTCCCCCTAAAGTTGGTCAAACATGCAAACTTGCACCTGAATGAAAGAGACCTACAGGGCGATGTGCACTGAGTGAAACGAGCAGCCACTTGAAGAGAAATGTTCTCAACTTGAGCGAGGAAATTGTGTAGCGATCACCTTCAAGCAGGCAGCCCGTCCTTTAAAAATCGCTCTTTGTGAAAAACAACTTTGATTAACAAAGACTTCAAGTGAAATAGCAATGACTAGTTGAAGCTCATTGAAACTTCCACCCAAGTTTTATTTCGACAGCGAATACCAACAGCGACAAGATGGCGCTTCCAGTTTCTTCTTTAGCGAAAAGGCTGATGTTCCTTTCCACACTTTAGTTCCTCGGAGTGCTAAACCAGTCCTGCTGAAGGAATCAATTTGACCGGACAGCCGTACGAATCACGCACAGGGCTAAAGTTGTCCTTGGAGGCTGCCATGTTTGATCGATAGCTCCGTTAATCCTCGAGACAGAGCGAAGACGAATCAGTCGCCTCCACGAGCCCTCCCAACACTATCTACCTGCCTTGGTTATCTGTCCCCCCACCCCTTCTTTCACCAGACGGCATAAGATATAAAAGATATCCAAACGCCAGTTAAAGTTCTGCCTCCCCCCACCATCTTTTTTTGTTTGTTCAAATAATTGTGTAAACGTGCACTGGCAACACATAAATATGCTTATCAGACACTTTATATGTAAATTTGTAGCAACAATTGACTGGCAGTGACTTTATGGCGTGAAGCTTTTATTAAAAAAGAAATCCTGTGTATAGCCTAGTTCAGATGAAGCTCAACTTAAAATATTCTCCTTTTTTTCCTCAATAAACTCGTTCGGTGTCCCGTACAACATCATTGTCTTGTGAGGTGGAAAAAATGAAAACAACAAGTTGGCAAGCGTACTGTTTAAACCCCCAAAGTTAACAACGGCAGTCTGGACATAAAACAACGTCTCTTGGGGGCCGAGCTGTGCTAGAGAAGCGGCAGCATCGCCCGGGGGGAGCCAGACCACAGTTTGTTTCTGAAGACGACACCACAGGCGTCTTTCTAAAGCGGCCCCCACTAATCAGAAGTGATCAGCTCACAATGCGGCATCCGGTTTCCCCAAGGAAGTTGTTCTATATTAGAAAAAAAAAAACAAGGGAAAGAAAGAAACAACTCAAGGAGGCCCAAACACAATCTGAGAGATAAGCATCCAAAGAGGCTAAATATAGGCTGAAACCCTTTTTGCAATAACAGTCTATATCCATCTTATTTATGTGTGTGACAGCCAGCCACAGCTTTCCCTTTAAAACTCTCCCGCAGGTCAAAAGGTGAAACATAGTTTGAAGACGAAATTAACACCGGCGACAGCACTAAAACAGCAGTTAAAAAAAAATAAAAAAAATAAAAAACATTTAAGAGATAACGGTTTTAAATGCACGCGACAAAGCAGCCTGTGCCTCCGCGCCCTAATGAACGCGCGACAGCTTGATGGAGTAACAATGCCTGCGGTGTGTATGGCTAACAGTCAAAGGAAAACAAGCGCGCGGTAAGTACATGCTTTTGGCCCGGCGTTTTTAGAAGGTGCGTCGGTGTGCGCGCAGGCAGGTTAGGCCGCTGAATAAGCCATCTGCTGGGGGGACACGGCTGAACGCCGCCGTTCCACGAACCCCGCGCGAAAAAGGATTTCGAGAGAGTGTGCTGCAACACGCCAGGCTTTGGAGGGGTGGGAGGGGGGTAGGAGGGGGGTAGGAGGGGGGTGGGATAGAGAGATTAGATTCCTTCTGTTGTATGCATGTTGGTGTCCTTCCGATTTTCATGGCGTAACAGACAGGTATAAATAATTGAGCTGCCTCCTACCCCACACACCCTGGAGGGGGTGGGTGTATGTGTGAGAAGGGGGGGGGGGGGGTTGAAGTGAATTAACGGCAACCAACTCGCTCGCGGCGTTTTAGAGTACCTCGACGTCATCATAATTGCGGCCTCTCTCTAGGAATCCCCCCTCCCCACACATACACACAACCTCCCCCTTTCTAGTAATTAAAATGGAGGCTTTTGGTGGCTCACACGCGACACGCGCACTCCCATTTTCCTCAGGACTTTTAATGAGAGCAATAACCGCTACGTGCCTTTTTTGGACTATTTATACACTTTATGGCACAAATTGTGGCGTTAAAAGGGCACAAATCAGACGAATGACAGATGAAGGACAGCTGTGGCAGAGTCCTTCCATTAGACGATGCAAATAGCCAACTGCGGCCCAGGCAGTTAATTAGCCAAACGGGGGGGGGGGGGGGGGTGGGGAGCGGTGGCGGCGCGCCCCAGGTGACACGCTAATAAGAAGGGGCTGAAGAAGCCGCATATGCAAAACGGAAAGTGTGGCAAAGCAGTTCTTATTGGGTTCGGGGCTTGTCGAAGGAAAATAGGTGGTGGTGGTGGTGTGTGTGTGTGTGTGTGTGTGTGTGTGTGGGGGGGGGGGGGGGTCCAAAACCAAAGTTCTGGAATTTTAGCGAAAATTGAGAACAAACATGTAAATGTCAACAAACACAGAAAA
>JAOEHI010001264.1:0-12821 GCA_025447815.1 Percopsis transmontana
ATGAACATCAGATTAAACATACAGTGTCTCAGTTTTTTGAAATATAATATATATATATATATATATATATATATATATATATATATATAATTTTTTTTTTATCTCACAGTTTGAGAACAGCTGTCATAGCGCCACAAATTCCAATTTTACCCTGAATACCTTGGCCAGAGGGCCATAATGGATGCCCTGATTGTCTCTGGGCAGTGTTGTGCAGTGGACAACAGGAGGACAAACACTAGAACACCACAACAACCAGCAGGACTAAACTAATAGTGATTCCTCTGAGGAGCAGAAGACAGCTTATCAATACACTGCCTTTATTAGAGAGGGAGAGGGAGAGAGAGGGAGAGAGAGGGAGAGAGATGGATGAAGCAAGACAGAGACAAAGAAGAAAAGTAATAAAGGACCATTCTGTAGTTTTATATCTCCCCAATGAGACACATAACACAGATCATAAATCATGAATGCCAAGATAATGGCCACCAAGACACACACACACACGCACATAGACCGTACACACACACACACACACACTCTTACCTGTCTGCATGTAGTCACTTGCGTACACACAAAGATACATGATACAAGTAGAAACACACACATACACACACACGCACACACACACACAGACACACACTCACAAAGCGTATCAATATATTGTTCCCCAGTTGTTGTCTCTTCAGTTCAGTGTTTATTCACAGACCAGACCAGGGGGACCAATAAAATAACACACACACATGGTAACTTTCAATAGAAAGCTTATTGAGACCATTGTGAAAGGTGAAAAACACAACACATACAGTACATGTGTCTCTTCCACTCACCTCTCTCCTCTCCTCTCCTCTCCTCTCCTCTCCTCTCCTCTTCTTTCCTCTCCTCCTTTTCAGGTCGAAGTAAAACCATGGACTTGGAGTTCTGCCTTAGAAACCAACATGGAGGAATACATAATAATTACTTCTGTTGTTCTAAAAAGCTTAAATAAACCAACCGGTAGAAAGATGGACTAATGAAACTTTTCTGGGGGAATTCCAAGGATGTGCTATGATACCGCTTTGAAAACATTCCAGATATTTGCTGGCTTACTTTTTCTCCTTCTCTGATTTGTCTAATGTAGTGTAGGTCTATTTCTCAAAGAACACTGACCTCCTGTGGGGGAAAAGGGTCACTACAGGACATATACACTCCTACAGGTTGCTCCAAACGCAGCATCTCTTTCACTGGCATCCCCTATTCATATAAGGTGAAGCATGGTGGACAAAATATGGCGGCAGCAGATGCTGAGCGATAAGTTCCCAAAGGACTTATTGAACCTTCAAAGCCTTCAAACAGGATTTAATGAAGTTCCACAGCATTCCAAGGAGAATCATCGAAAGTTCTATGAAGAACTGTCGTAATGGAACCTCTTTCCTTTAAGCTTTTAGAAAGAAAGGTCTTGGAATGTTTTATGTCACTCTTAATACAGCCATGCCTGACCAAAGAGTTTAAAATCCCCAGAGAAGAGAGAAATCCCTGTGTAGACATCTATCCCTGGAATTTTACACTCTTTGTGCCTGACCAAAACTAACCAAGACACAGCAGGACTACTGATTAAGGAATGTTAAACAGACTTTTTCTAAGAGTATGTTTTCGGTGCTTTTTCGTTGTACAGTACACAGTTGTTGTTGGTGGTAGTGGAGTCAATAGTAAAACATCCTTCTGCTGTTTAGTTGAACACTGAATGTTAAATAGGAGTCTAAAGAGACTAACCTACTTCATCTCACTGGTATATGATACATGTGTAAAGGATAGTATTAATTTAATTTTTATTTGCCAGTGACAGTTCATTGTGAATATAGCAATGTTTACATTACTAATTTAGAAAGTCTGACCGAAACCTCCCAAAAATGATATTTGCTACAAAAACCTACCCTTTGTTCCGTTCTAAAGGGGATAAACAGTGGAGGGACTACAGGCCTAGTTGACACAGAGAGGCTGTCAGAGATGGAACTCTGCTGCTTATGTTCCTCCCATTGTGTTTCGAGACAGAGGGGAGACAGAGGGGAGACAGAGGCAAAGGGAAATGAGGTCATGTGATAGACAGTCTCCAAGTGTTCTTCACTTTTGGTCCTTGTGGCAACAGCATTCCACCTTCTCAATTCCAAATCCTTTAGTTTCTCTACAGGTCATCGCTTAACAGCCAACTGCCTTCCTTTCAGTGTTCAAATTCCTTTCATCATCCAGCTCTTCCTGAAAACTGAAAAAGCCCAACACCTTTTGCAGACAATTCCTGATGTCTCCCCAGAAAGAGCGAGGCCCTGCCTTTTACAGAAATGACAATCACAGAGCAGCCTGAATCTCATTGTGGACGGATATTTAAAAATATGGAAAAAGTGGGACCACTGCTGATGAATGATTGATGGGACTGGCCCCTGGCGGTCCTCATCAGCTGGTACGAGCAGGAGATTGATGCAGCCACTTCTTTCTATTAATTCTTTTGGGTGTGCTAAACGGAATTAATAGAAATGCAAGAGAGAAAGAGAAACAGGAAATTAAAATGCAACAAAGGATGGACCATAGAATGCAGAGCAACCAGGACTGCCACCTAGTGGTAAGAGAGGAAGCTAGCAGCTTCTGTCTTTCCCACAGTATGGAATGTGTAAATGTCATAAGTGCCAACACTCTGGGTTTCATAAACTGCAGAATGGGGACCAAAATTAAGCCCACTTGTTAAGGCCTCCACTTAAGAAAATGAAACAGGCTAAACATAAAACTGGCCTTATGTTCGAGAATATTACATTGGGCTCTATGCCAAAAAACAAAACAATGAAATCATTCTAACTAGTGAGGATAGATATGTCTGACTGTGGAATGATGCCTCCGGACTAACCTCATCAAGTTTAGTTCCATGGACATGTAAGGAACTAGACTAGTAATGTCTATTGGCGATTCTCTACATTACAGGAGCCACTGCTCTGTGCACAGCTACATGTTGTGATGTTATGTGTAGGTAGATAGAGAGACTATAAAAGCTTATGAGTAGTCTATAGATCAGAGAGGTTTGCTGTTTTTACTCTTCAGAAAAAAGTGACTGATTCCGTCCAGAGAAGTAAATAAATGTGTTTCACTTTTGCAATGAATGAAGAGAATGATGTGGACCAAATGTTGGTTGAGGCCTTTCCATACTACCAAGGATCCTTCTTTGATAAATTACAGGTTGGTAATATACATAATACAAACTACTACTGTACTACAATACAAACTCCACTATCCATTCTACTCTGCTAACTCAATAGTACTTCAGTTATTTAGGGGTTACATGCTGAGACACTTCCCAATGAATCAACATTCACATTCCAAAGGGACAATAAATGGCATTTGTGTTTTGCATGAGGTGTCAAAAACTGTTGCGTATTTAATCCCACGCTGCGTGTGACTAACTAGCTTCTTAAAGGGAACAGTTTCGGTTTGACGAACTCTCCCCAGCTCAATTCAAGGCGTTATCAATGTGAACTTTGTGGTTTTTCTATAAATAACTGTCTGAAATGTCCGCTCAAGGAGAAGAGTAACAACTACAGTGTAAAACAGAAATGTAACTTTGAACTTCTAGACGTTTTTTAATCATGTGGCTGTGTTTACTGTTTTTCTAGTTGACTACTAATGTATGATGTTGTGTATAAGGGGGAAAACATTTCCTACCTTCTAATTGTACAGTGTATCAAATAGAAGTGGGCACTGTAAGAAAAGTTAAAATATTATATTGTGTAATGTTTTCTGTCAGGGCTGGGAATTCACTTTCAATTCAGGGCCTAAAATTTATTAATTTTTGTATGTGTTTCTTTATATGTACTGCAATTGTTAAAACTAATAAATAAAATAACTTGCAGGTACAGACGTGTCGTTCTTTTCAAAATGGGCGCATTTTCCAGGTGGTGATAAATGTGTATACACACATGAAATCATTCATATAGCATAAATAGCATGCATTATAATTAACAGTTACATCATGATTTTAGGAAATGCTGATTTGTTGATTTGAAAGTGAATTCAATAGCAAACGTTATGGCTTGTAATTTGCACCAATTGGCCTCAACACTACTGAAATATTCTCAAAAAGCTAAAGGGAATAGGCTACTGTGTGTAGAGTGTGTGTGTTTGTGTAGCAAGTGCTTTCAATGCTCCAATCCCTTTGGACTGTGGCTGTCTGGCTGGGATGATGGACATTTCTGTACTGACACTATACCACAGGAATTATCCCAAAAATAACTGTTATTGAAGTTAATAGATAACTGCCAAACTCAGAAGAACTCTGTATGCCAGTGGAGAGTTTCATTCCCACAGAATCTTTAATATTGTCAAGACAGATGCCGTATAGGTCACACTATAGGAACAATAGCCTGCAGAATCACAACAACTAGCATAAAATCACAGGTTACCATGGCAGGATATCCAAGGCTGCGAATGAAAAACACTATAGCTAAACAATAGCTAAACGTTGCCTCTGGGTCTGGTTTGTATGACTAGTTTTGGTTTAGCACTGACTAGACCCTTCCTTCTCAATTTCTTTTTGTTCCCCAGAGGTGCCTGTACATAGAATAATAAAGTAGACAGGAAGGAGATTTTGAGTCTTCTGTTTTGTTCTCTCTTCATTCTGACTCCTCATGGTTTGCGTGTTGTTTAGATATTAAAAAATGCTTGATATATTTTTAATTCCCGTATATTTTTTTAACTCATATTTTATAGTCCTTCTTCAGCCAGCTTGACTGACAAAAGGAGCAATAGTGAAGAAAGTTAATAAAATTACAAAGGTTAAAACAACATTGTGAAAATCAGCATGAATAAACCATGGTATGTCCCTGAGGACATACCATAGAACAAACAAATGCTGTTGTTATAAATACAGCACTAAAGCTGTATTCAGTTATTTTCTTATAAGCAGGCGTGGTGTCAGCTATCTCCCATTAGGTTGGAAACTAGGAGACTGTCAACTACATGCAAATGAAAATGCATTCTCGCTGTACCACAAAGATTGGCGATTCCTTCTAATGCTAAATGTCAACACTCTCCACTAAAGGTTACCAAGACAGCCAGGGGGCAGCACTCAGAACCCCCATGGTTATGCTTTTGCTGAGCATACACTCCACTAACCCTCACACACACACACACAAACACGCAGAACCAAGGACAGCATTGTCTCTTCACAATGGAAATGTAATCTAAGAGTAGACCCAGTGGGGATATTAAGCTCATACGGTGATCAGTGACATATTACATTCTTTATAAAAATTAATAATTCCTTAAACAGGCAGTTGGGACAATACGTTTTAAGTAGCCTGTTTTATTTTTATTAATTCTCAGCTGCTTTGGGAGGTGTGTTGACACCCCATACATCATCACATGCAGTAGCCTATGTCCTGGCCTACTGTAGATGTTCTCCTACTCTGTGATTCACCACTAGGCTTCCCATCCCTCCGTTTTGTGCCCCATGCTGACGCAGACCCGGAAGCACAAACCGCCTGCTTTGTTTTGTTTTGGTAGTAGGAGTTCGACTAGAGAGGCAGGGGGACTGAGAGAGCATGAGAGCCAAATAAGGGATGGGCGATGATCGGCCAGTAGTTTTTATTTGTGAAATGCCGAGTTTTATCAGCAGTATTGAAGAGGGGAAGGTTAAATTGTCCCGACACCTGCCGGCAGAAAGTAACGTTACTGAAGTTGAGAGGTCAGTTACAGATTTACTCCCTAATGTCACAAAAGCGAACTCACCAATAACCCTATATGGAAAAGAGGAGTCTGAAAGACAGATACGATGGGAAGAGGAACAGAGCAGCGCCGCGGAGGAGAAAGATTCAGACGGCGACAGCACTGCCGAGATTTTAAATCGGAATTGCGGGACAATTTCCGAGTCTACTTTTCTCAATGTAAACAACAACAGTCGAGTGGAATACGACAGGGAAAATGACGAAGACAACGCCAATAATGGACCAATAGCTGAACGACATATTGAATGTGGCGACTGCGAAAAGTCAAACAGAGAAACGGGCGAAGAGGTGATGAAAAGCGAGCAAAGCTTTTGTGAAACAAGTGGATTAACGACCCCGGATGTATGCAAAGTTGATATTCTAACCGATCGTGATAAATGTTATTATAATGGTGAATGTGTCAGTAGTAAACCAACATTGGAAAATGCAGAACACGTCTATTGTACAGTTTACTGCATCGCCAATGACTCTCGCAGAAACGCTGTTGAAATCTCAGAAGGCTATATTGAAACGGATCCAATCGAATCAGAAGCCCCTACTATGGATACGAGGCGCGAAATAGAATCGACTCCCGAGCCGTACAGCTTGAGTGATCTCGTGGATCCCCGGGTCATGAGCCCCCGCTCCTGTGACCCGGGGGGTGTGGTCGTGGTACTGAACTGCCGGGTGTGCCTTGACGATAAAGTCATCGCACCCCTGCACTGCTGCCAGAACGCCGTGTGTGATGAGTGTTTGAAGCGCTACATTAGTTTCGAGGTAGGTGAGGGGAGGAATTGGGGCGAAATGGGTGCTGGAAAGGAGTACAAATGCAGGTGGGAGGCACTTAGGGTTACACTCGGCATGAAAACCATAGATTGTAGCCTATAAATATATGAAAACACACACTTTACACCCTCTTTGTCTGTGCCCCCCACCATTTCTGATGCGCTTCAAGACACCCTGGGGCACACTATATGCATTTCTTTTGAGATGTCAAAGAACCACCAGGTTTCTGGTTGTGCTGTACTGATTTACCGTTTCAATTTCCATATTTTTTCAGGTGCATTTTCATTGTTTCTTTAAGACACATATCACCATGTAAATAAACCTCAAAACCTCAAAATAAATATAAAACATTAGTCTTTTTGCTATTTCCAGAGAGAATAGAACATGGTCATTCATTTAATAGTTAACATAGTTCATTTAATTCTAGCGGGATACAATATAGGAACACATCCGACATAAACGTGTGTGGGTGCTTGTGTCTGTGCATATGTGGGTGTCTGTCTGTCTGTCTAGCCAGTTTAACCAGTTGGTTTAAATTGTCATCACGCTCAAAACATTTATGTTGTAGGCTAATAACACAAAGACATAATCTCTTTATGTTTCTAGAAACATACACACACACCCTTTTCTGTTGCGTATGTGTGTGTGCTTGAAGGGGGAGGATTATGGGTGTAACACCACCTCAGGTTATTTCTGTTGTTCACGCTGACTAATTTTCCCCACATACACACAAACGCAAGCAGGCACCTTATCATGTATCAGTGGAACAGGTCCCACTGGCTTTGACTGCTAGGAAGAGTATGGAGAGTCAGGGGCAGTTAGGGTGTGAAAAGCAGATCCTGAGATGAGGGGGAAAGATTAGCAGTGAAAGTAAGACCCAAAGAAGGGAAGTGAGGAAGGAGTCTGACCCGGTGGAATAAAACAATTTAGAGGAGAAAGGTCTTCTCCTTTTAAATTGTTTTCTGTAAGGGGAGGTGTAGAGCCTAGAAGCTCTGTAGGGGGATGAGTAGAGAAGAGTGTCAGCCAGTGAGCACTGAGGCGTGAGAGGGGCATGCATGAGTTTCAAACTAAAACAACGAAGACCGTATATCTAATTGGCGGTATATTGCCATAATGGGCATTGAAAGGTTGTTATGTCAAAGATATGATGGCACCATCTTAAATGAGAGATTCTCAGGTTACAGATTGCTATTATTATTTATGGGTGCTTCATTGAACGGGCAATATCTAGGTCATGCATTCATGGTTTCGCTTAAGGGAACGAAATACACCACAGAAACGATTCTGATTGTTAATGACCTAATCAGCTGTCCTCATTGCTTCCCAGATACTGATGGGCAAGGCTCACATCCCATGTCCCACCCTGGAGTGCAGTGGTTTCCTGGAGGAGGGGCTTGTGGTGTCCTATCTTGCCAAAGAGGATGTTGCAAAGTACCATTACTTGGTAGAGTTAAGCCAAATGGATGTGAACAACAAGACATGCCCCAAGTGCAGTCTGTTCACCACATTGAAGACCCTCACCCCTCTCCGCGCCGAACACAAGTACAAGGTGAGACAACAGACAAGGCACAGAGATTAGTATGATTTCCTAGGTAATCTGTGCAGTCTAAGGTTATGTATACACTAGCATGGATAAATTCAAATATGCTATGTTTTTCTCTCCGTTTTGACCTTCTGTACACACTAACACTCCCAAGTGGATAAATCTGAAAACGGCGCTTTGCTATGACGCCACCATCAAATAACAATACTCTTACCATGCGCAGTTCAGAGATTAGGTGTTTTCCTGTGGTGTGGCCGTTTCTGTGTAGATGCAGAACAGTAGCGTGGATGGTTTTCCTTAATTTTCTAAGATACAGTATTTCAGCTGGCACTGGGGTAACACTGTCACCTCACTGCACAAAGGTTCTGGGTTAGACCCTGAGTGAGGCTGACCAGATCCCTTCTGTGTGGACTGTGGACTGAGTTTGCATGTTCTCCCCGTGTTCACGTGATGCTCTGTGCCCCCCAGGTTAATACCTCTGCCCTTGCCCTTGCTCTGGTATTAGAACTGGAGTTAGTCCCTGGGTGCCGAAGTTCACTGAACGGAAAGTAGTTGTGATGTGCCAAATGCCCAATGGCAGAAATATGTTGTGTTTAGGATGTACGTATGTATAGATGTACATCCTACATTTGGAATGAGCTTTGCATAGACGTCAAGACTCTTATTTTTTATTTAATCCTTTTTGACCATGTGTTCAAATAATATGCCAACTCTTAGGCCTTGAGTGTTCATTTAATTTTAATGTTTTGTAAGTAAGTTGAGAATTATAATAATAATAATAATTTAAGATTGCAATACGCTTTGTAGACAAGGTTTAAGTACTTGTACCATCTGTAAGCTGCCGGTTACACACCTGCTGCAAACAAGGGGTTAATTTATGGCCAACATCTGCATCATGAGGACTTAATATCTAGATATGGAAGCTGCAGGGTCAAGGGAAACACAAGTTCCATTGTTCTTTAAACAATGCAGATGTTTTGGGGGCAGGATAGTCTAGTGGTATGGGAGTTCGACTTCCAGCCAGAAGGTCATGGGTTCGAGCCCTGTAGTTGGCCTACATGTAAGCATCCTTGAGCAAGATGCCTAACCCCTTTCTGCTCCTTGTAATACTTGTAATTGTACTCACTGTAAGTTGCTTTGGATAAAATCGTCTGTTAAGGGACACAATTGTAAGATGTGGCAGTGAGGCATACAGTAGACTGCTCTCTCCTGAAAAAGCTGTGCTCCATCCATCTTTACCTGCTTTACATTCACTGGGATTAGCAAGGCAGTGCTGTTTTCTGCACAGTTGATGGGTTGTCGTGTGCAGTTATCTCCCTCCTCCTCACACAGATCCAGTGTAGTGAATGCCAGTTTGTGTGGTGTTTCAAATGCCACGCTCCCTGGCACAACGGACTGAAGTGTCGCGAATACAGGAAAGGAGACAAACTCTTTCGGAGCTGGGCCAACGACGTAGCTTATGGACAGAGGAATGCCCAAAAATGTCCACAATGCAAGGTATGGTAAGAACCAAGGATGGAGAGATGGAAACACAGCTGGCAGAGGGGATGTGCTGATAGGAGCAGAGAAATGGCAGGTCAAGAACATACTGTAGAGGCATTGGATGTTGATGAAGGCATTAAAAATGTATAGAGAGATGGGGGGATAGTGGATTGAAAGCCACAGAGAGTGTATTGGATGACACAGCAAAGACTGATGAGAAAATAGAGAACAGGAACATTGGGACATGTATGTCTGTATGTATCCGAAGGTAATACAACAAAATGATTATAAATATCCAGTGGGGAATTAAAAATAATAATTTAAAAAAAATATATATATATTAGTGAAAATCATGTGAACATCTGTTCCTCTGTGCAGATACACATTCAGCGTACAGAGGGATGCGATCACATGACTTGCACACAGTGTAACACCAACTTCTGTTACCGCTGTGGAGAGCGCTACCGTCACCTCAGGTTAGCTAGTTCATTTCTCTCTGTCTTTCTTTTCCTTCCTTCCACATTGCAATGCACCGCCCCAAACCTTAACCCTCAGTTAGACAATGACAAACTCCCAAAACTTGCTATGAATATTTGCTAGTATGTCTTGTCTCTTTCTCTTGTCAGGTTTTTTGGAGACCATACGTCAAACCTCAGTGTTTTTGGCTGCAGATTTCGCTATCTTCCTGATAAACCACATCTGAGACGCCTAGTTCGAGGATCTGTCTGTGGTGAGTTAGTGTTTATGCGACAAGAGGGATGCGTTTTTAATTCGTCATGCAGTAAATTAAAGTTTTCCCCCCGTCTCTTGTCTTCTGTTGTTATTGTCCCTCATTCCCCCCCAATTATTAAACCCCTAACCTTTCATTGTCTCTGTCTCTGCAGTGGGTAAGATGGTTATTGCTCCAGTGGCTATTGTGCTTCTTCTGGTCCTTGGAGCGCTTTCGCTAGTCATAGGTAAACTCATTCCCAAACACACACACACACAAATGTGCCAAGTAAGACTTGCAATGTGCAGCGTTTGCAGTGAAAGTGCAATTTAATCCAAAAAGACTTTCATTTACTACAAGTACAATGCTCTCCACACTGTACAATGATTTCTTAGAATACATTCACAGAAAGAACTCAAACCTTTAGTGTCCCAGTTTCATATTGTGAAGAGTGTGACTTTTTCCTTTTTCAAATGTTTCCTCTCTCTCTCTCTCGCTCTCTCTCTCGCTCTCGCTCTCTCTCTCTTCCTCTCCCGTTACCCATCAATAGGTTTGGTAGCGCTTCCAGTCTACTATGTGTGTAAGAAGAAGAAAAAACAACTTCCATATTGGTATTGGTGATACATGCTGTGGTTCTAATTTGGTATCACTTTGAAATAAACCATTTAGCGCTGCCCTCTATCCATCCATTTTGCCCCAATTCCTCTGTCTGTTAATCATCCTGTATTCCTTCCTCCTCTTCTCTGAATGGACTTGGATCACCCAAATTTACCAGTAAAGGAGGATTGGCTGTTGTTTAATTAAGTAAGACCTACACAGGATATAGTTACTATTCAGCCATAAAGACCCTGACCCTGTGAGGTGAGACATTAACATAAGAGGTGCTTTATACTGCAAGGAAAGAGTGGTTATTTCCACTGTAACCTAGGCAGTTACAAGACTGCTATATTGTGTGTGTCAGCCAAGACCCAAGCTCCTTTAAGTCAAGGCTATGGTGTCATTTTTATTTTATTTTGTACAGATCAAACATAAATTGTGCTGTTGATAATGCAGTGGACAGACAGGAGCACAATACTTCTCTACGTAATTGGGAGATAATTCTAGATATTTTGTGTCCGTTAGCTGTAATGCTTTAAAAATGATTTAGTGTCAACATATCTGCATTTATTTTATTGTTAGAAGATCACTATCAACATATTTTTAAAATATCAAGAGTTTACCAAAGTCCTATATCATAATTGTTACTGCATATTTCATCTGTTCCCAGCATAAACCCTCTCCATAAACCAGTCTTGCATGTTGGATGTTTTACAAATCCATATCAATGTGCTGGTTTGGTACTTGGGTTATGAAATTTGTGCCATTTCCAAAATTCAATTTTAAATTAATTATTGAGTATTCATATTAGAATCAGAATTTGAGGTTTTTGCAAGGTATAGAGATGACATACTGTTGCATACCGATAAATATCAAAAAGTTGAATCTGAACTCCATTGTGTTGTATTTACTCTCAGGGAGATTTTGTTGTATCCACTGGCCCAAATTCCTCTTTTAAAACAAGTTGTGCCACTGAAATTGCTAAAACATCCTTACATTAATCAATACTACTACAGACCATGTGTCAAAACTTACTTTAAGATGTGGACCATATCTGTATGTCCATTCTAACTATTATTTGTTTTAATTTATACTGACGATGTTGGGGAAAGTTAAAAAGAAGACAAGAATGTATTTTCACAGTGTGAATTGGAAATTACAACATGTTGACAACAAAATATTCTACTGTAACTGACAGTGTAGATACTTCGAGAATGTGCGGTGGGCTTGTATATATTTGTCCTGCATAAGACATCAAATATTTAACACAGCCTGTTTCTCAGACATGTCTTTTCCAGTCGTCTGTGTTGCTGACTAAACATGTTGTAGTGCTGAATCCATCCCACTGTGACAATGTTACCATGTTAATTAGCCATTTCACTTTGTTACATTATTGTAGCTCTTCCCAGTTTGGTTATTGTGAATTACATAACTAACTTTAATGGACAAAAAGGCTTTGCTTCGAAATATGGAATGCTTTGACTTTTTGGCACATTTCTTCAAATTCTGGGAGTTGTTAGCTGGCTAACATCCCTGGTGCCGCATCTATAAAACTATTGCAAGACAATAATTCAGAGTTATAGTTGGTATTTTGTAGCCTCTGGCCCTCTAACAGAGTCAAAAGAATCTCAATTGGGAGTGCCAGTTATGATAGCTTCATGCATTCATGTTAGAGAGAACTTCAGGAAAACAGCTAAAAAACAGTTAATATATGATGGTTTTAGAGTTTCTACAGGGTAACAAGTTGTATGTTTCCACTGATGTATGGCCCAGCTAGTCCAATGTGAAATATAATAGATCTGGTCATTGGCTAATGCAATCTGTGAGTGGGTAACCGCCCATCTTCATGGCTGAAGATGTACAGTAACATAATTTCTGATGCTAATGGTAGTTTGGCCGTAGCTCTATATTAGCCTAGCTATATTCCAATTATACTTGCACAACTCAAATGTTCACTTGACGCGGGGGGGGGGGGGGGGGGGGGGGGGGG
>JAOEHI010001265.1:3764-33472 GCA_025447815.1 Percopsis transmontana
GTGTGTGTGTGTGTGCGTGTGTGTGTAAGTGAGTGAGCATATGTGTGTGTGTGTGCGCGCACGCTCAGGAAACAGCGGATACAGAGGACGTGTTGACACGGTGGATGGCGTCCAGCGCTGGTCCACCCTCGCCTAGCCTCCGAGTGTGCGGAGCAGATGTTCTTCCTCTTTAATGCTTCCAGTGAAAAAAAGCGTAATCCACTCGTTGACACTGACCCCAGCAACACAGTGGTTCTTCTAATCACACGACAGTAGAACAACATGCATGGGAATCTGCCTTTGGGGGAAGCGTGCCTTGTGAATGTGCTCACTTTAAGGTAATCAGTAGAAGTTAACACTAAATCCTCGCCTCAAAAGATTCCCCAACCTTATCTAAGTGAACACCAGAATGGGAGGCACACACAGCAGCAAACTACTGTCAGTCAACAGATATTTCTTATTTCTTTGCATATTTACACATAAGAATTTCCTAGAGAGAGAGAGAGTGGGAGAGAGAGAGAGAGAGAGAGAGAGAGGGAGAGAGAGAGAGGAGAATCCATTCCAACCGTTCATTTGTGAGGTTTTCTCAAAAACCAAAGCTGAGTTTCCATAGTGACGGCACCATACGGTTTCAGTATTGGCATGCTAAAGCTGTCCTGTCTCGCTTTGCTAACAAGTACGGAGGGAGACGAGCGTGGGAGAAAAGCCCGGAAAAACAGGGAGGAGGATTGGACATGCTCAGTATGTCAAATGTAGGTCAAAGTCATTTGACCCACTGTATTTGTCAGTGATAACATGCTCATCATCGCATGATAAACCCAAGCCTGCTCATGAGAAACAGAAGACTCAGAGACAACCTATCACTGAGAATGTCTACCTATGACCATGGGCTAGGGAGAGTTCAGATATTTGAGATATTTCACACTCGTTTCTATAGTGAAGCAGGGGTCCCAAGGACAGTGCAAGGGAGGGGGCGTTGGGGGGGGGGGGGGGGCGGGGCACAGTTGCGATCATGACGTCACTTCTTGAGACGCAGAAAGTATAGTAAAAAAGAACAGAACTACTATCATCCCCCTCAACTCTCTCTCTCTCTCTCTCTCTGAGAGACTGGGTGAAAAAAAACAGAGGGATGAAAAACAGACCAGACCAAAACTAAGAAGGAAAGGGTGCAAAGACGGGGAGCAGATCAGAAAAAGGTCACAGAGAGAAATGGAGAATTGTGTAAATATAGGCGGAGGTGCCTGCCGTACATCATCAAAACAGACAGGGATTTAGACGCCCTTGGCAGCTCCAATCCCCTTTCACCACTGCCAATGGGGTTTAGTTAATCTGGACAAAATCTGTCAGGGATTTAAGATTTTTTTCCATTCTATTGTCTGATGTTGGGCATTAGCTGCATCCTAGACAGGCTTTTTTCCAGCCAAGCTGCCAGTTTTGGGTTATTTATCTGGTGTTATCACTACGGCTCATCCTCTGTTTCAGTCTAGAATCTACCTTACATGGTGTTTTGGCTAGTATTTATGGCTCGTCATCACCTCTTTCTCACCCGCCCTACCGTTTTCTCCACTCTAAACCGTTGAAAAAAACCGAGACGCCGTGGCAATGACAGCGAAAATAGATCAAGCTTAGTCAATCGTTTGTCTTCTATTCTGGACGCTGACATCACACTCTTCAGACTAGCTCCGGAGCAGGCCAATCAAAACAAAGCCGAGCGGCGTCGTTGGAGGCTAACCAAATATCACAGAGACAGTTCTCTGTTGAGTCTCAGTACCACGGCAGCCAGTGCGAGGGTTGAGAAAGAGAAAGAGCTGGCGTGCGAGAGAAAGCAGACATTTTCATTTCTCTCCCACGGCATGCCATTCTGCACAGAGCATAACCTACAGTCAGTCTCTCAAGAGACTCACAGATGGCTGGTTTTATCTTTTGGGTGACACACAGAGACCACAGAAGCAATATTGAAGGATGACGCAGCAACTGTGTACTGTACGCCACAGTACACACGTGGAGCCTGTGTATACCTGTGGACCGGCTGCGGTGCAGTAATGGTGGCCTGCAGACTCTGCCAAGACCACACTGGCTTCCTCCAAATCCCCTCTTGAGAGAGAAGTTGACAATAGTCAACTTATCCCTGCTGGCAGAGGCTTCCCGTGGATTAAAATAAGACAGACGGCACAATGTCACACTGATACCCCAGAGTTATCCGCTCAATAAAACTTCAAAGGACATTCCACGGTATTTCGCAGGGCACCATTGGGTGTTGAGATGGCAGCCTGTCACGAGGGGGGGGGGGGGAGGCAGACAGGGCTCTGTGTGCTGTGGCACATCAAAGCTAACGCCAGACCCGCCGGACCAAAGTGTGGTGGCAGATGTTATCCTCTTACGCCAGCGGAGGCAGACGCTGCATTAGAGCCTTGTTTGACAATACGCACGTGTGATTATGACAGACGGGTGGTGAAAAGCCAGAAAGCGTCATTTTGGGGGATGCTTTCGTGTGGGCAAAAGATCCTGTCCGTCGCGATATATTGTTGGGAGATTTTTATTCGATCTGGAAAGGGTGCTTGGGTTCTGATAAGAGCCTCTGAGTGAGTGATTTCTGGCAGTGGAATTCACACTGGGGTTGTATTAAGATGAGAGATATACAATAATTAAAAAAAAAAAGGCCTAGAGTAAAGATGAAAGGAATTATTGAAGGAAGCCTAAAACCAGGGGAATTCAGGATCGCTCTCTCCCCCCCTTACTCTTTCATCCGACTGGGATCAAAACCAGACAGCGGACTGTAAGCCTTTTCCCCCCAAAACCACAGAGAGTTGGGAGGGAGGCGACGTAAACAAAAACAGAAACAGACGCATACGTAAAGAGAAAAGAAATGACAAGGTTACGGGAGAACAAAATTAAATGGTTCAAAAGAAATTGGAGGGAGGGCAGACAGATCAATGGGAGAAGGAGGGCTTATTGATTAGCGTCAATCGAGCAGTCTGACTCAGCACACGCCAGCAAAGCCGACAGATGTGTGTGGTGAAAATCTTTCTGAAGGGGTGAATTGTGGGTAAGCATACTGAATCCTTTTATTAACTTCCAAAGTAACAACTCGCACTAAAAATGTCACAATAGTCACCTTCATCTTCAACTTCGAGACCATTTTTGGAATCTTGAGTAAGTGTGTCGACCTTAACTGTTACAGAATATGAGCTGTGGCGGTGCGAAGGGGTCTGAATCATGGCGTGGATGTATACAGAGGTACATTCTCCACAGGTCATTGGCTGGCCCGAACGCTCATTTAAGCGCAGAAAATAGCGATTAAACTCTCATCTCCCCGCCTGCGCTGTCTCGATCTAATACACGCTCTGTGGCCTGCATGCGTTAATATGAACGGCGGACCAAGCAACACAATGTGGACAGAACATGTCAACACGACCATTGTCCTCCCAGTGATGCAAAGTTTGAATTCCTGAGGAATTCAATGAGATGACATTGTATCAAGGACAATATATATATAGATATATATCTCTCTATATATATAGAGATATATAGAGATATATATCTATATACACACACACACAAGTACAGACATGACAAATAAACAACATATTCACTGTTCTGTGGCTATTGCACCTGTGAGTCCGAGATCTCAGAGGGTTTCTCCGTAAGGCTGCTGCTCTCCGCGGGGATCAGGTCGTTGTATTTGGTACTCACATCCTCGTCGGAATAGTGCAGACTTCCTGGACTGGGCCTGGGGGGAGATCTGTGGGTGAGGGAATAGAAAGAGGAATACTGTCAAAATCACATCAGTCACCACAAAACTAAAAACAAGAAACAGACTTGCATCAACCCATATTCTAAACTTTATTAGGAGCCCTTTGAAGACCTTCATTAAAACGGTCTCATAAGACTGTCTTTCAGCAAAAACACACAAAAAAGACAAATTAGGTAACCCAATGAGTGTAGGCTTTGAATCTGACACAATCTCTGTATTCACTGTCTACACTCTACACAGTGAGTGTTTGTGTTTGGGGAGGACTGCAATTTGTGCATGCAGTGTAACTTGATGAGAATCATGGGACATCCACAAGCGGGCCGCCTACGGACAAGTCCCTCCTGGGAGGAATAATTCCTTCTGATTCAATGCAACTCTGTGGGGCTGTGGAATGTCAAGGCACTGGACTCTTGTGACTACATTATAAAACTGCTGCTGCGGTGCTCAGGTTTTGCCCGCTTCAGACTTGCTGCGGCAAGGGTTATCACAGCGCACACAAGTAACAAAACAAGGTTTTCCGACCAATAGCATGCTGTAACGATGGCAGCTATTACGCAGATGACACCTACAAAATAATAGAAATAGAATCTAGGGGAGGTCTTGGCTATACTTGTGTAGTACATGTACTTTTTAGATGAAATAGTGCGAGTAAAGGATTAGAAGTATAGGAAGATACTGAGGTATTCCTTTAAGCGAATATGATGGGTTGTGGGGGAGGGGAGTTCTTGCTTGCCTGAGCTTCTCCATACTTTCCACTGTCCCGAGTCCTGCTAAACAATAAGCCATCTGTTTTTGCTGATCAGAGCCGGTTTGGCTGAGGTTTGTGTTCCAGGCCACGCCGGCGGCCTCCGGTCCGTGCCAGCGGGGAGCCGTGCACACTGGCGTTTCACAGCTCCAAACAAGACATTTGCATACGAATGTTCTGGATAAATACATTCAGAAGGCATTTCAAATAATATTTTGTGGTTAAATTCCAACAGTTGTTGGCAGAAGTTGGTATTTTGAGCTTGGTGTCGGGGGTGGTCGGGGGCACTGGCTCAAGCCCATAGGGAAATACACAGAGAAAGAGCTGCAATTAAATTATATCCAATGACCTAAATTAAATGAGATTTAAATGAGTGGAGGAATGAAATTTGTGCAATGGAGAACATTACTGTCTAATATATACTTATTTGCTTAATTTCTGAGGGGAGGGGAGTGTGCTGTGTGTTTTCTCATACCAGAATGTGTATTTCT
The DNA here is from genome assembly GCA_025447815.1 of Percopsis transmontana. Taxonomy (NCBI): domain Eukaryota; kingdom Metazoa; phylum Chordata; class Actinopteri; order Percopsiformes; family Percopsidae; genus Percopsis; species Percopsis transmontana. The sequence continues at coordinate 8,734 of JAOEHI010001265.1, forward strand.
TTTTGGCGTATGTGACAGAAAGAAGAAGGCTGAGTGTCTGTGCAGGTTCTAAAGTGGTATGACCTTTCTGACAACCTAATGTGATCTGATCCAGGTCATCTTATCAAGGACTGCTGACAGAAATGCAGCCCTCAGTTTTTTGGTGAGCTATCTTACATCTCAGAGTCTAGATAGTGTCAGCATTAGACCTGAGTGGAACATCAGTTAGCTTAACCTGCTGTGTGCTACCAGATATACGGTACGACGACTGGACATCACCTCACTTCATCAGTCACAGAAAAGTGTACCAAACGAAACAAATGAATCCACAATTGTCAATCTAGTTAGGTGGTTAAATATATTTGAATTCACTTAATGGGGTTTTTCTCCCAGAAATAAAATTTGTAATCGTCTGTATGTAATTCTATTTTAGGGTGTCCATTTGTTCACAGCTGAAAACAAGATAAGCTGCTCACTAAATATCACCACAAACCCCCTCCTCACATCTCTCAAAACCCTCCTTGACTGAGAAACCATCAAGTGTGATGTGAATTATTTATTGGCACTTTCACATGAATGGGAAGGCCTCCCTTGATCCTGTCGTAACCAAATCCAGTCCTAGTACATAGTGGTAAATAATGAAAGCCGGGGGATCAAATCTCCCCCTTTTACCCCTTTCTCTTGTCTTCTCCCCACAATTGCCTGTAGGGAGTAATTTACATTCCTGTAGTGTTCAAGAGCTTTGCCAGCTTTGGGCGGGTCGAAAACTATGTGAATCTACGCTCCATCTCCATCTCTGGGCTGCCTAACAAACCCAACCTCCACTTCTAACAGTGTAGCATGAGGTCGAAAACAAAGTGGATTCTCAAGTGCCATAAAGCAACGCTTTAAAATGTTACAAAACGCCGTGGCCCTAAAGCTGCAGTAATCCCTCTCTCTTCACTGTACAGTATGTGCAGTGAAACATTCGTGGTGTTGTATGTTGAACCTCAGCCGCAGAATCCATTTACAAGTTCATAGTAGAGTGAATAAGCATCGCTAATGTATTGTATAACATGCAAGAACACATAATGATTGTGTGTTTAGATTTAGAAAAAAACAGGGTGATGGAAAGGGTTTGTTTCATTTTAGTTTCATTTTAGTTACATAAGTGATTACAATATAGTACATACTTGTAATAATAATCTAATTATTAAATTATATATGACATTAATTGAGAAATAGTGTCAGGTAAGATTGCATTATTTAACATTAATTCCAGTGATCCAACTGTTGTTGAAGTCACCGCGGTAAAACCCACATACTGTATCAATATTTCACTGCATATATATTTCCAAGTGTAACAGTCTGGTAACTAACTCTATACAGAATTGACATTAAACCTCTGTTTGATCACTTGGTGCCAACACAGAGAGCCATAGCTAGCCTCAGACCAGAGATGAATTACATTCGTCTGGAAATTGGGGCTCAGGTGTTCTGGTGCGTACACCGCGGTTATGGGTAGACTTCAAAGGGCTCTTATTCTGAAGGTACATCGGAGCATTCCTTCCAGCCAGAGAAGTAACAGGAGGCTACCTGGAAACCCCTCAAAGGCCCAGACCATCTTTGATCCTTCCCCAAGGTCACTCTCTGAACACACACCCACACACCCGCACACACATGCACATACCCACACATGCATGTGTAGGTGCATGAACATTAACAAAACAAAACACATACACACACAATTCAAATACACACCTCTCACACACATATGCCGACAAAGGCACAGAACAAATCTGCAGGGAGGGCTAGTTCCGTTGGGCAAAGCATTAGAGCACCTGTCTCCTCCTAATCATGAAGCAGTCCCACTGTGCACAATAATATCACATCTGATATGACTCCTTTAATGCCGTACCGATGACAAACACGCACACGCACTTTTCAACTCCACTGAATGAAATATATTCAGCTGTTTCCATACAGGGGCTGGAATAGAATATATATCGTTTTAAAAAATTGTATACACGGTGTAAGATTCCATATTATCTCTGTGGATCGTGGTTTCTCCATTTATAGTCCAGGTCCGGCCCAGGTGTCCGTCAAACTGAGTAAAACAGACAGGGTCGAGACCTCTGTTCTCACAGTTGGGAACTCAGTAGAATATAAAATCTTATTAGTTTATAGGAATGTTCCCCCTGTTACTGTTTTTACAGTGGAAAACTGTGAATTTAATAGGGATGTATAGGTTGCCATGAGGAAAACAGACTTCCACTGCTGTAAACATTTCCACATCTTGCCATGACGTGTCCTTAAATTAAGTACCTGTCCAGGCTGACATTTTGATTCACTTCGCCCAAATCCCTGTTTATTTACATACAGTATATGAGGACTTGTATACAAAATATCAGCATATTACACAATTAAACCCACCTGGTGTAGACACCGTTCTTCCGGCAGAAGGAGTTTTTCACGGACAGGCGGCGGTTGTTAAGCTCCAGGGCTGGGAAGCGGCCCTCGTCCAGGCTGACCATGTCCCCGTGGGTCAGCGCGTTACAGTTGGAGTTGTTACCTGGACACACATAGAGACACACTGTGTGACCACAGGCCGTAGACAGTGGATGGAAGAGAACAGATGAACGGGTCAGTGACAGGATGTACCAGTAGAATAAAAATGTGTGACTGAATGAGTGATTTAATTAAATAAATGTGAAACAAAATGACAATTAATAATATAATGATTAGATATACCGGAAAAATTATGAATAACTGGATATTTCAGAGGAATCAGTGATTGTATGTATGAGCAATTAACAAACTAATTAAATATTGAATCTTTCCGTAAATGCTAGTTATTTTTTGTCCCTCAAAACACCTTCATTCAGCCAAACCAATACAGTAAGGGAGAGTGAGAGAGAGAGAGTGAGAGAGTGAGAGAGAGAGAGAGAGAGAGAGAGAGAGAGAGAGAGAGAGAGAGAGAGAGAGAAAGAAAGGAGAGAAAGGAGCAACTCACAATGCTTCTGTGAAAAAAGGTTAGATGTGCCTCCAGGGGTTAGGTTTGCTAGGTTAACAAATGTTCAGCTAGCATAAGAATTATAGGCGCACATAGCGAGACCGAGACCAAACATCACCCTCCCCGGTCCAGAGCTATTTGAGGTCAAGTGGTGGTTATGTAAACACGGAGCAAGAGTGAAAGCCATGTGATGGTCCACTGGCCTGGTCCAGATTCCTAGTGGGGTATGCGCAGGCTATGAGAGTGTCTTTGTGCTGGTGTGAGAAGCAGTCTCTTGTTTTTATTCTCGTTTTTTTTCTCCGTCAGTCAGAAAGATGGCCAGTGACCGTCACCGCGCACCCCTCACAGTGCCCGGCAGCCTGGCAGTGAAAACACTTGAGGCATAAGTGCTGAGCTGAGGGAAATACCCGCTGATGTCAGAGCTGACTAGAATAGACAAGTATGGCCCTCTCACCTCCCTCCTCCCGTTTTCTTTCTCTCTTTTTCTCACTGTGTGTTTTTGAGAACCATGGTGCCCAGAGTTCAAGACCAGAACTGGTTGTAATTTTCTAAAAGTTACTATTTTATAACAGAAAGTCAAAAGGTTGAGGCAGGCAGTTCCTCCGGTAGTTATGTTTATGTCCCCCACATCAATAATTTGTGAGAGTCCGTATCGGTACCGCTTTTCAATTGGCGGGTGTTTCATTTTGAAGGGAATTGTAGGTGCCCTTAAGAAAACAAACAATCTCTGTTACTTGCTACTCATCGTAAAGCGCCAAACAGGTTGGAAGTATGGTGAGGTGGATTGTACATCATTCTACGTGCCATCTCTAACACTCACCTGACTCAGACTTTTTGGCGTATTTCTTGCTCTGTCCTCTGATGATGAGGATAAAGACGAGTAGTAGGATGAAGATGAGGCCGACCAGAGCCACTACGACCAGGAACCACCACTCTTCATAGAACGGCGCCACCTTTTGGGCTGGAGGGAACAAAGGCAACCGATTGGATGGTGAGTTTGGGCCTCAAACAATCAACGTTGGTTATCTTTGGGTGCTATTTTATTATAACTGTTATTCTAAAAGTCCCGCTCACCCGATATGGAGGGAGAGGGGAGACTGGGCGAGCCATAGCCGTAGTCATTCACCCCGATGACGCGGAAGTCATAGCTGACCCCTTGCTTCAGGATGTCCATGTTGAAGGTGTGCGATGTCACTTCCCGCGGTATGTCCTTGATCAGGATATCCCACAAGCCCTCGTCTGTTGCACGGTGACACGTAAAAAAAACTATCAACACTGTAAAAGTGCTTCAACAATCTCAATATGTCTTTAATAACAGGCTGCTTTCCTGTGTTTGTTTTAGATAAATCACCAATGTGCTTCTCTGCTACCCAGGGCAATTCATAAAACTCACAAATAATATACAATCCATCAATTTCACTGCCCCCATAATATTTACAACAGTCAGTCGGCACTATAAATAGTGGTGTGCCCATATTTCAAGCGTGGCAGTGTTAGACGCCTTGCTGTTTGCTCTGTTGAAAGCTGCCAGAGACCATCCATAACACGTGGATGCTCGTAAAAATAAACAATTCACGTTTTAAGAATTTTTAATGGAGTAGTCAAACATCACACTAACATCAGAGTTTACCCTCGGGGGCTTCATAGCTCTAGATTCTACAAAGGCTGTAGAAATGTAATTCAGTTTAAAGACAGTGATGGGATATCAGAGAGTGATGCCCGTGGCATCTGGTCAAGAGAAGATGAGGGGAACGGGGGGGGTCGGTTGGTTTAACCATCCTCCTCATCCCCAAGGGATTAGTCACAGATATACTAAGAAGTCCTCTGCACTAACCTCTATTTAAGTCTGCCCAGCCCAGACCCTGCTTTAGCTTTTACCCAACAGTGGCGTAATCCATCCCTCCCTATGAGTGTTCTAACATCAATCAGTCCCTTTACCCCCGGATCTAGGTCTGTCAATCAAACCTGAAACTGGACGCCATTTGTCTCAACAGCTTGGCTGCAATCAATAGGCCATTAACATACCAGTGACAAACACACACACACACACGCACCGGTGTAGCATCTGTTGACACTTTCACCTACTTCCCTTAATCAGATTAGCCAAAAGGCCACTATCAAGCTAGCTTTAGCGATTACTTTATAAAAGCAGTGTTAATCTACATATGCACACCTGAAGGCCGGGCCTCGATAACGTAGCGTGTGATAGGGGAGCGTCCTGGGTCTCCGCTGGCCCAGTGAATGGTCAGGGCTGAGCCGTGGCGCGAAATAAAGGGCTCTCCTGGGGGCCCTGGGGCTCCTGCAGGAGAAATAGAGAAGCCGCATAAATAAACACATTGGAGGTAAAATTACTTTTCCAAATTGTTTACAGATATTGTGTTCTTCCAGCTGTGCAATGGTAAACATATTTTGGCTTTCAGTGTAAGTATGTTATTCCCGTAAAATAGCACTTTTATGGTCCTTCAGGTGCTGCAAACTCATGAAGGATTGTAGAGTTTTACTGTAAAAAAGGATTGAAAATAGGTTTTATGACTATTCATTCCTATGGACTGCACCTACAACCACAAACACCAGTTTGTTTAATATACTGTATAAAAGAAAAGTACATTCTATTAAAGATAATGAAATGAAAAAAATAACATTCCCAAGCCCCACATTGAGAACCACACTGGCCAAGAACACAGAAGAGCCTATTCATACAAAGAAACAAACATGGGTGCCACAACCAGTACCTTCTCCTGGGCCTGTGGTGATGTTGGCCTCCACCTCTGGCCCGTAGGCGATGGTCTTGACTTGGATGCGGAAGTTGTACGTGACACCGTCGGCCAGGTCTTTGACCTTCAGCCAGAAGGGCCCGCTCCCCTTCACGTCCACCGTCACGATCTTACTGACGCCTGGGGGGGAGGGGGAGTGGAGACAGTCGGCACAGGCCACTGAAGACTCTGGACAGACACACCACGTTTTAGAGCGGGTCTTGCGCCCCCAGGCCGGGCAACATGGGGAGTACACTCAACAACAGCCGGACACAAACACACAGTTAGTGATGGGATTCCTTTCCATTTCAATCACTCTAGTCATGTATTGTGATAATATTATTAATATTAGAAGAGACATATGGTTTGCTTTGGTCTAGGTGATGGTTAGCGTTAGCTTAGGGAAAATGCACAGAGTCTTTAGCCAGTCGACAAAACATATCCTAGTTATTTATACATTCAGTGATAACTAACAGACCTTGTAGTGTACATCCACCCTTACAGAATAAAAGAAGCAGCCATTTTGAGCAACGTGTGGTGGGAAAAGACCGGGGCTTACCGTCTATTGGGGCGCAGGGTTCATACACCAGACGGTATCCTTCTATGATGCCGTTGGGGTAGGTGGGTTCTCCCCACGACACGTTGACCGAGGTGGTGGTCAGTTCACTGAAGTGAATAAAGCTGGGAGCACTGGGAGCTGGAACACACAGTGGTCAACACAGATGATCAATAAAACAATTTAGTAGAATTTCCATAGTAGATCAATAATGATATGAGCATAACAAATTCAAAAGCAAACAAAGCAAATGCTTAGGGTAAGATGTATTCATTTTAAATACAAGAGTATGTCAAGGCTTTTATATGCGCTCATGTCATGTAGCTCAAATAATTATTTGAAAATGTCTTTTATTGCTTAAATCTACCCTGGAACACTATTTAGCCGAGGTCATATTAGTCCACATTCTGCATGTTTAGTGTCTGCCTCCAGACTCCATTAAGGCCCCAGTTATAGCGCCATGAGCTTGTTACGGCACGCTGCACGGAACAGAAACGTTTTCTTTAAACTTGCTGACAGAAGTTGAGACACTTGCTACACACAATGGGCTCTTTGTCTCGTAAAAAAGATGGGCGATCTGTCAGCCCTCCCTGCTGTCTCCTAGTACAGCTTGTCATCTGCTTCCTGCTCCGTGGCGGTGGTCCACGGGACCCAGCCATGAGGGGGCGAGCCCACATTTTCCTCTCCCTTAACTCCCCAAAAGTGATAAAGAACTCCCCAAGAACTACAAAGAAGGCAAAGTTGTTCCCTCTATGAGGAGGGTTTAGGGTTAAAGGATAAATGTTTGGAAAAGACATTAATGTACACAGGAAGGAAGGGAGTTCTTTTCATAGTCAAGAAAATATGGCACTTGTCCACCAGTCCTCCAGAGGAAGAGAGAGGAAGAGAGAAAGTGATAGAGACAGAGAGAAAGAGAAGAAGCAGCAGGAGAAGAGAGAAAGGGAGGCTATCCAAGAAATACAGGTCTTTTGAGTGCGTGCCGATGTACACAACATCCACAATACCAAATATTTTTATGCCGTGTTCAAAATGATACAGAGGATTCAGTAAAGGACTCCAGATTCACTTAGCTGATCGGGAGCTAACATTGTTTGGAATGCTGACAGCAGCATTTAACATCATCTTCACATTCACAATTATAAAGAAGCTCTTTGTTGGCGAGGGGAAGTGAAGTTGGCTGACTCACACAGATCCTGAAGTCCCTCAGTCGAAACTATCCTCCCAAACACATCCTGTACACCTGTCTAATGAATGGTTGCAGGGTCAGTGTTTACCAGCAAGCCGTACCTGCTTGCTGAGTGCGGCCCCTGGTCGGTGGACTGCGGGGGCCATCCCCAGCGGCGTTGAAGGGGGCCACGCTGATCATGTAGGTGGTGTATCCAGTCAGGTTCTTCAGCTTTACTCCTCCTTCGGGCATGAAGAGGGTCCGCAGCCTTTCTGTGTCGTTCTTACGCTGGAACTCCCAGAAGTACACCTGCATGGAACAAGAACGGATTTAAACATAATGGTACGGTTAAACCGTACAATTTTATAGTATCTTTCCCTCGGTAAACTCTAAAGTAAAGTAGTAGGATAATCCTTTTTCCCCACTAATTTACTCATAATTTAGAAATTTTACTACTCAACCTGGATATGTCAAAAATAAAGGAATATTACCAGATAAATGATCTCTTAAAGAATAAATTAAATATACTGTATCTTGCCCCTTGATGAGTGTTAATCTTAGTTAGCATACTTTTAAAATCTCTACAGGATAAACCCTGTGTGTTAGGAATGAGGCCTATAAAGCCTGCTGGGTTTGTCTTAGTATTCGAGGCACAGGACAATACAGTTCGTATGTGAGACAGCGGGAAGTTGACCTTATATCCTTGAATATCTCCATTTTGCGCATCAACAGGCGGAGGGTCCCACATCACATCCAGCTGGGTGGCGGTGGCCGCCTGAATGGCCACGTTCTGAGGTGGAGCTGTAGGTACTGTGGGACATGCATTAAATATACATTTATATTACGATATATATATAACTGTCATTTCGTACTGACTTTTCTCCCTTCAACCAGAACATCCTGTTTTAGTTGGTGTTGTGCTTATTTTTAACAACTTAATGGTCTATCTGACTGGGAGCGGCCGGCAGGATTTCCGCTAGGATTTGTCTTGCCAGTCTGGTGTCCGGAAATAATTGATTTGACTGGACACGTAGGTCACATTTTACCAGTCAGTTGTTATAAAACTTTGTTTATCCAGTAGGTGGCAGAATGGTGGTAAGAACAGTGGTAAAATAAGACAAAGTGACAAACACATACAGAGATCCCGCTATAATTCGGAGAAAGTTCTATCTGCAGTCTCATGGATTCGAAAACAGGTTGTGTTGATACGTTACCTTAGCACCACTCGTTGATAAGAAACTGTCGCATTGTCGCCATTAAAATGGTTTAATTCAGGTAGGGTTTCATGTCATTTTGGATGGAATATGTGTCTATGGCTTGTGGTGAAATGACGCACTGAATAATGAATGAACATGATCGTTTTATATATTTATGTCGTTCATGTCGTGACTTAAATAATCTGGGCATTCCACTCCACATCTTCTACACATTTATAAAAAATGTCACCGGACATTATGACCGAAGAGATTTAAATTTGTCAGACTTCAAAAGATTTTTCCGAGCAAAGTCCGGTAATTCCCGGATAACGGAAACACTGGTGGCAGGATATAGGTCAGAGACGATTGGTTACAATCCAGAAATTATGTCACACCTGGGGCCAAATTTGACTGGCTTGTTTTACAAAATGATTTTTTTAAGAGATGATTTCTTTCTACATGGTATGTAAAACAGATTTTATAATCCAGACCCTTCAGTGAACACAGCAGAACACACAACTGGAAAAAATTGAATTTTACGACATAGAACCTTTTAGAAAAGTAACACTTTACCTGCATGAAACATAAACATTTTCACTTCTGTTGTCAGGCAGTCTGCATGTAAGCTAGTGTTGACAGCGCTTAGAGTAGGGCAATGGAAAACATATTACCCTTTAAGCCCTTTAACCTAGTCAAAAGCAAGGGGGCTAGGAAAGACAAATTACACCTGAAATCTCAGCTTGTTTGGCAAGGGCAATATTTCATTGCGCAGGTTGCCTGGAGTGGCAAGCGGTCTAATCCTTGAGCAATGAGGGTGGTCAAATATTTTAAAGCTCACTTTGAGACGGAGCTGATTGAAATGGCAGGAAAAAGGCACCCTGGGTAAACACAGCCAGCATTACATACCTGCCTCTCCCACAAACACCTCCTGTGGCGCGCTGGCTGGCCCCTCGCCAACGGCGTTGTACACACTCATACGGATCTCATAGCGCTTATGTTTACTCAGGTCTGCAATGGAAATGCGAGGAATGCATTACGCGTCGCACAAAAGCAGCAACTTTGTTTGTTTGAAGAAAAAAGCGGAACACGGGACATTGGATTTCATGTGTGGTTATAATTACTTGGTTCTACACGAAGTTACAGGAAAGCCATGAGGCCATCTGGTTTTGTAGCGCTTATCAAAATACTGAGTGCCCCAGCCTTTCTATATTCTGACAGCTTATATTGGCACTTCACCCAGGGCTCTCTGTGAAGAACCTGTTGATGCAGGCAAAATGAGCTGTTTCATTTCCTCCACCCAAATGACAGCCTGCCTCCCTATATCACAATTCAAATCCACCAAGTACGCGTCTGGGTGAGAATTACCGCACATACGGCGTCTTCTCACCTAATCGGGTCTTATCTTGAATTTGTGATGTGTGTATTTGTTAGCGCGCTTGTGTAGACAAGTGTTATGTGGTCACATTTACAGTGCGTGAAGAAATACTTACTGTCCAGCTCATACTGCGTCAGTGTTGGCTCACTCAGATTCCGTATGCTGTAGGGGGCTGGAGGTGTGTTTGTGGTACGTGCATGTCATGTGTGGAGGTGTATTTTCGAGTGGAGTTTAGTATGTGGGAACAATACAGCATATGCGTGAACCCATAGGGGAAAGGAGTGTGTATCAGAAGCCATGGGGTCACGGAGGGGGGGGTGGGGAGGAAGGAGAGGGAGAGAAAAGTTGTATTAGCGAGTAAGGCAGGAGGTAATACTCACAACAACCCAACAACCCACACCAGAGTGACTCCTCACACAGTGACTGTGGTGGAGTCAAATTATAGGCTGGATCACACAGAGCAGCAGAGAGCCAGCAGCTCTGGAGTAAAGCTAATAACAGGCTACGGCTGATAGCTACTAATCACCAGATGAGAAGTTTCAGCTCAGCGGTGTCAAGACCAGTCATGGAGGTAATTGGAACACAGTAGGTCTATATGGAGGGGTTTTCTTCAAGTGCAATGGTGGTCCGATTCAAACACAAAGGGCCACTAAAAATGAAATTATGGGAACTGGCTGAAGCCAGCCGCCTGTGTTAATATTAAGTAAGTGTTAAGTACGTGTTTTTTGATTCCCATTTATAATCTCAAAGACTGAAATTTTTTCAATATAGAATTCAGATGACTAAATTGGGTTTATGATCTCCGTTAGCCACACATTTACGTACATGGTTTTGAAATGTGTGCACAAATTTCCTCTCCACACTAAGCCCCATTGTCTAGTCGAGTTTCATTAGCTCATAAAAGGGACAAAGTGACTACATGGAGCAGATTATTGGGGCTTGTGAAAGTGACGGTGTTATTTGGATTGCGTTTGGCACAAGCAATTTCACTGCAATCCAACACGAGAAAATAGAAAGTGTATTGTGCACATAAATAGATAAAGATAAAGTCTAAGGTGAGGACCCAATCTCACGTGGGTGGGAGGTCATGCCGGCGGGCTGCATTTGTGAACTCACCGGTGAGCTCGGCCCAGGAGGTGGAGGGACTCTTGACGGTGCGCACGGAGTAACTGCGCAGACGGTCGTACAGAAGCTCCCGGTAGCGGATGCGAAAGCCCAGCAGGATGCCATTAATCTTCTCCTCGGAGGGGGGCTGGAAGGGCAAACCAGTGCTACTCAGGGCTAACGTAGATACCGAGCCAGCTGTTTTTACAGAACCTTTAAACATGTACTTTATTTCCAGTATTCTCACACTTAATTAAGTGATACAGCTTTCATTGCTATTCTGACATTTATTTACTACTGTTGCACTTTTCCCACAGCTGCATTGCATTCCCCCCTATGTTTATCTTTTATGGAGTACGTTGGAGAGATGTGCTCTAATACAAACAGAGAAATACAGAAAAAAGATTGTGTGACTAAGATTATCCGCAGGTGAATCACGCAGAGAAATCCCCCGGTGGGAGTGAGAGACAACAAGCCCAGAGGGGTGCGACAGAAGCAAGAACAAGCCTCTCTTCAGCCCCATAAACTCTTCAAGTGTTCTCTATAAAAAAATCAAGATTGTGGCCCGCGGGCCTCCTATTTTCCCTTTATGACCTGTTAATTCAGGTGTGAGTGCAGGAGAGGGTGTGTGAGAGACAGATTGAGAGTCTAGAGGCCAGTTCTTTGCAAAAGTGCGTTACCATCCGCCTAAGTGCACCCTGCACATTTCAATGCTTTCTCATTACAGCCCACTTTCAGACAACTGTGGTTTTGACTGCAGAAGGAAACAAAGAAACTCCTGGACCTACCTGCCAGCGAATCAGCACTGACATCGTTGTGTGTGGCGTGACAGAGAGAATTACGGGCGATTCGTCGGGCGCTAAGGAGACAAAATAAAGACAGATGAATTAGTTTAACGAGCCAACTCTCACCGTGTGCAGTGACATTCATGGGGCATAAACACTCCAGAACGTTCCAGAACAGCCATTTATGAAGTGGGGAAAAAGCAAGTGGGAGGATTAGCGGAGTGGAGCTAGCTAGCACCGCTGGGCAGATTTGACAGGGCTTTAATGCTCTTGTCTCATGGTGAATGCAGATGGTGCGTACATGACATCACCTGCCTGCTCTTCATCAACAGTGTCCTCAATGCGGCAGCTAGCTAACTCATCATGACTACCTTGTGACTACATGGCTACTGTATATGGATGTGCCGCCTACAATGTTAGTATGAGTTCAACTTTATATATCATACATATAAGTGCTTCACTTTGTGTACAAATTAAAAACACAAATTAAAAAAATACACATTCCTACATTGGACATATAATTGGACAAATATGTCCCTTGAAGAGACTATAATAATATTTATGCTGATTATATTGGCTGTACTGTAGCTACTAGCTGCCACGAAATAAGAAAATGATTTAATGGAAATTGAGGAGATTTAATGCAAATTCACGGTTTATGTCATATGACTATATATGCGTTGTGTAAACAGTACATGACATGACTATTACCATCCTGTAGTGTGGTGATGGCCTCGCTCTCCTCGCTGTATTCACTGTCCCCGATATCGTTAGTGGCCTTTACTCGGAACTGGTAGGAGGTGAACGGCTTCAATCTAGAGATAAACCCACAGCACCGTTTTACAGCAACAAACCGGCAGCAACGCACATTACTAGGGTGAATTGGAGTACACCTCTAATTCTGTAATATGAGTGCCCCCAGGAAATGAGCATTCAGCATCTTTAACTATAGTTTAAAGAAACCAGAAATCAGATTACGGGCACTTTTCAGGGTTACCCTGGAAGTGCCATCATGCAGTTGTGAGCTGTTTTGGGTTATTATGACTTATTACACCTCTGTCTGGGCACAGGTGTACATCTCCCTCACTCTCCTGCGTCAGTTATGTTGTGCCGGGCCAACGGACAGCTTCTTTATGAATGGATATACTGCATGCATGTTTTCTCATCATAACTCCATGCAGCTTTAACTCAAAATATTTCAAAACACCTGTGGGGGGTTGTCTATGGGAATAGCATTTTGTGAAAAAGGCCCATTAGGTTAATCTTGTGTTATGGTCTTTAGGAACAATAGAGCAGTCTAAAAGATCTTTTTTCTTTTGGGTGGTCTGGGCAGCCACTGGTACGCCCCCCTTACCGATCCACTATGTAGGAGCTGGCCTCGTGGTTGACAGAGGCAGAGTGCACTGTCCAGTTGCTGTCAGGGAGCTCTCGGAGCTGGACCGTGTAGTAGCGCACGGGGGAGAGGCCGTCGCTGCCGGGCTCCCACGACAGCAAGACGCGGCGGGCCTGAACCTTCTCCTGCGGCACGCTGGGCCGGCTGGTCGGCTGGGGGCGAACTGGACAGACAGAGAGAGAGAGAGTGAGAGAGAGAGAGAGAGAGAGAGAGAGAGAGAGAGAGAGAGAGAGAGAGAGAGAGAGAGAGAGGAAATGAGGGTGGACGGAATGACGCAGAACCACGCAGAGCCAGGGCAGGATGAGGGAGGAATGAAATTAGGAGGAAATGAGAGGTGAGGATTAAGAGAGACCAGTGGTGAGCAAGGAGATATGGGCGGATGTATCAAATGGGTAGTCATCTCCTTAATGCTATTAGGGGGGGACTAGAGGTCTTATGTAACTATTACGTTATTGCAGTGGTTCTGTATCTGTGGGTCAGGATCGACCCCCCACCGCGGTTAAACAACATGCTTTTTATTACTTTAAAATAATGTTTTCAATTGAAATATTTCACTCGTCTATGATGTTGTTTTAGTCATTTTGTTTTAATTATCTAAAACATATATTTTCACTGTTGCTTGTGGTTGTTTATACTGTGTATTTCTCTGCTGGTTAGGGGGGGGGGGGTGGGAGACTATTTCCAAACACGGATCTAACAGCAGACAAGGAGAGAACGCTGTGCTGTTTGCATAAAGGAAATGTGGCCCAATAAACAATTTACAAGCTGCCTCGGGAGAGGCAGATGGACTCATTCCTTGCAGCCGCTGTGTCAGAATCCTCCCGATAAACACCCACTGGGCACACGCGCACCTGCTAAACACGTTTGCGTACTGGACTGGTATTTGGAAATGAAGACATTCTCGCTACCGTGGCAACAGATCACACATCTGCACCCTTCAGATGTGCTCTCGGTGTTCACTACAAATTGTGCTATAATGGCATTACCACAAATGGGTTCTGAAACAATTGAGCACAAATAACAAGAGATAATGAGTATAATAATAATATGTTTTCTGGCATTACTGCAAATGTTATTACTTTTGTATAATGAGCTGTGACATATAAATAGTCATCTGCTCATTATAATAGCTGGTAGGTCGTCTCTCAGCCACAAGGATTGGGGTTCAAGTGTGCTTGAGCAAGATGCCTAAACCCCTACCTTTCTAAACACTTGCTTACTGTAAATCGGTGGTTCTCACACATTTTCAGACACCAAAATGAAGCAACTCATTGTGTGCAACCCGTACGTGATCAAAGAGGGTTGCAAGCAATGAACAGCCTCTTATAATAGCATAACATGAGCATAAAAATATAAATACATAGCCATACAGCCATGTATACATACAGCCATGAACAATATTAAAATTGATATTTTACTCAAGGTAAAAAATGCAAGATTGTATGACTATATATAAAAAATAAATACAGTATATATATTTATATTTTCTCTAGATTTTAGAAATTTAGATTTATTTATTTTTTGGAACATTTGAACACAAAGCATCCCACATCCCCTTGAGGAGTCCACGTCTGACAGCTAGAGGAACCACTGCTATAAGTCACTCTGGATTACAACCCTTAAAGAAACCCTGTCGTGGCCTACCTCTCTTCTCCGTGGTGACCACCAGAGCCTCTGCAGCCTCGCCCCATCCCTTCCGGGTCTGAGCTGTGATGCGGAACACATACACCGACTCGGGCTTGAGGCCCGTCACCGTGTACTGGCGGGCGCTGGGGTTCAGCACGTCCACCGTGGCTGTGTTGCTATTGGTGGAGTTTAGGCGGTATGTAATCTGATACGCTGGAGGGTAGGTGAGGACACAGAAATCGGTGGTGTTATTTGCAGTAGGTATTTTTATTAAGATGAATGATTCAGTCAAATCTATTTTGAAAATATGTATTTTAGCTATTTGAAGCACTTTGCGGTTTGTGGCTGAACTGTCCATAATTTAGAGGGTTTTATTTTCCGAAGTAAGACAAATGTGCCACAAGAATCCGTATGTCTCTGTGACATCTCCATAATTCTCCTACATCTCCGAAGTTAAGCATCAGTTTTCATATAAACTGCAATTAATTGGCAGACAGAAATTGATCATATGGAGCTAAAATACATTTCCACCTTAAGTGTTGAAGCCCGCTGAAGTATTGATTAGAAAAAACTGTGCATGAGGTCTAAACACTCGTTCAGCCGTTCATGTGCTTTCTCAATATACGACACATATACTGTATATATATATATATATATATATATATAAATGACGCCTCTAAATGGATACACGTGAGCCTAGAGGAGCTTGTGTACTGACCCAGAATGATCCCGTTGGGCTGCGATGGAGACTGCCAGATAAGACGGACTGAGGTGGTCCGCACCTCAGGAAACAGAATGCCCACCGGTGGTCCTGGCACTGAGACGCAGAGACGCAGAGACACAGAGACACAGAGACACAGAGACACAGAGACACTAGTCATAATGTTCCAATACTTATATCTAAAATCTTAACAGATTATATTATTAAATGTATATAGCTGCAGGCTCAGATTTAAACTTATTTCACTACCGTCATCCAGAGTGCGTTCAAGGATGTGCGGTGAGCTGGATCGTCCGTCTCCAATGCGCGTGAAGGCCAGGACCTGGATCTCATAGAGCACGTATTTCCCCAGACCGGTCAACTGAATGCTGTGGCTGGCATTCCCCTCCACCGTCCACAACTGGATGGCGCTGTCCGAGTCTTTCTCTTTGTAAACCACCTGATGGACATATTGACATGAAAGGGACATTCAGGAAGCAGGTACATGGGTGACACCCATCATCACAGGTGCTGTACTGCTTTTCCGGTGTAGTTATTATAAACTGCTACACTTACCTTGTAGCCCAGAATGAGTCCGTTCCTGTCTGGCTCGGGGACTTCAAACCAGCGCACCAGGATACTGCTGGAAGTGGTGGCGAAGGCCGACACGTTGGTGGGTCCATAGGAAGGAACTGTAAGGGAGGAATGTGAGTTTTAAAAAGGAGACGTCTATTTGTTTCACTCAATTTGTCCTGCACTCCGCGATGGTTTGTTTTTTGTTTACATATTACTTCGGTTTCCATGTGTGGGTGTAGGTGTGAAAATATTACGACGCAGTGTGGTATGCCAATACTAGTGTGTGTGTGTGTGTGCGCATGTGTGTGCGTGCAGCTCCAGAGGTCCTGGTGAACCATGCAGACCTGCTGCATAAGGCAGGCATGGCAGTAGCCAGAAAGTCCAGACTGTAAACTAGCCCCCTTTTCCCTCTGCTTGGCAGCCATTCCTGGACATAATGCTGAAGAATTTGCTGGAGTGCGTGGAAAAAAAAAATACAAAATTCCACTTTCTAGACCATATGTTCCCAATTTCCTCTGACCCTACTCCCTAACGCCCCCAAAATCACTCTACCCCTCCCTCACGAACGCCTGGAAAGCAAAGTGAGACCATGGGGAGTAGAGGGAACGTCGGAGGAAAAGAGAGATAGGGAGAATGAGAGGGAAAGAGTGACAGAGAAGGAAGGCAGATGTGTTTATTAATGGTTTAAAAGGGGAGGCAGAAATACCCAGCGAAGGCAAACAAATGTCGGTTATCAAAAGTCACATCGCTGAACTCTTTGTTTATATATATATATATATATATATATATATATTTATATACTGTACATACGGTGGGAGATAAACATTATACTGTGACAATATATTTGACACATACCACATACTTCTAATAATATATATTCCATACACATATAAAGTCATATGTAATAATTACGTACACAAATGCTTAATTAGCTCCAAAGTGGCTTATACGGTATTTAGATATCTTTCATCTGGCTGTAAATCTGTAATTCTTGGCAAGAATCTGACATCTGTTATTGCACTGGGAGGACATTGTGAATCCACATAACAGAGTGAAACACAAAAGAGCAGTTTAGCACTTTTTTGTGTATTTGTGAGGACAATGTGGTTGTTTTGGTAGCCCCCATAATGATTTGCGGGCTGGTGTGAGCCTCTCCTCTCTCATTACCAAAAACCTCTCTCTTGCCCAATAGCTTTACTGTTAGACAGATGGAATTCCATCCTACCAGACTCTCTGGTTCTCCCTCTGACCGGCTGGCTCCAGGGGCCAGTCCCGATGCCGTTGATAGCCTGGACCCTGACCTCGTACTCCGTCCACTCTTCCAGGTCCTCGATGGTGAACTCCCGCTCCAGGCGGTCGCCGATGACATGGACCAGAGCCTGACCCTGCGACCCCGTGCGTGAGTACTGCACCCTGTAGCCCACATGCTCCGGGTTTCCATTGTACTCCCACTCTGGCAGAGGCTGGGTGGATGATAGGAATTGTATTGACCCCTGGTTCTCAGAGATTGTAGACTTATTATAACCAATTACAGTTGAATGTTGACTTCAACGGTATACTAAGTAAGTGGGACACTCTTGAACACAGAAACAATCCTAATCAAATCAAGAAGAGTCCGGCTCAACCCCAACGCTACTCCAGGGGAGGAGCAAATGTACGGTCCTACACTCAAAACAGAGAGATAAAGTAAATAAGGGGTCAACTGGATCGAACTTCGCAAACGATCTTATTATACTGGTACCAGGGACAACATGATCTCTACTTACCACCCATCGGAGCCAGAGACTGGTCTCACTGGCGGTGCGAAGGGTGACGTTGACCGGGGCCATGTCAGGAGGGGCTTGCAGGGTCTGGATCTTTCTAGAGGCCTGGCTGGGAAGACTGGTGCCGACAATGTTCACTTGACGCATACGGAACCTGGAGGGTGGAATTGTTACAAGAATTATGAAATGTGTAAAAGTATTTTACCTACTTAGTTACTAGTTACGATTTGGATATGGTTTCAGTTGAAAAAAGCGTCCCCATCTAGTGGCTAATTATCAATGCTTTCTGATTGGCACACCTAAATGAACTGGGCCTATTATTCATCTGATTCGCTGCAGCTGTGTTTACCCTGCTGTGACACGCCTTTGAGAAGGTTCCATTGGAGTGAAATGATGATCGTGGTTTTATCCAAGTTAAATGAAAACTGTGAGATAAGGAGGGTCCCTGTGATATGGAGTTTAGTGGTGATACTGGAACATGCTCTTTATCTTATCTGATGTAGTTTTGTGTGTATTTTAGAATATTCTGTTCTACTATACAAAAGAGCTAATGAATCGGGTTAACCGGGTATTGTGTGTGTTATTTTGCGTGTGTGTAGACATGTGTGTATAGGTGTGAATACCTGTAGAAAGTGTATGGGTTGAGGCCCGGTACCTCTAGGGAACGGGCCTCTGGTTCGTTTGCCAGCTGGTGGACCATCACCCAGTCCTCATTTTCTCCTATCACACCCACCTGAGACAGGACAACACACAGCCGGACATTAGGGGACATCAGGAAGAATTCGAAAGTCGTAGAGTACCGACAAACTCACTGGTACAATAGCTGCTGTACTGACTTGTCCAAACAACTTTGAGGTGTATTAGCAAGCAAGCAAACTGTTTCTGTCTAAACTCATTAACCAATGTGGGATTACTCTAGTTAGCATTTTATTTGAGTTGATGGTTTATATCGTTAAGAATGGGTTTAAAGTCTCATGCCCCTGGGAATCAGGAAACCAGGCCAAACCCCACTGTAGATGAATTTCAGACAAGCACATTCCCAAATCATGTCTTACCTGGGCCTCCACCTGCCAACGAGAGATGGAGGTCTTGCCATCGTAGCCAGGTTTGAACTGCAGGTTGACAGAGCGAGGGCCAATGTTGGAGATAGCCAGGTTGGTGGGAGGCCCAGGAAGCTCTGTGCGGGGAAATGAGAGCGAGAGTGAGAGCGAGAGTGAGAACAAGAGAGAGAGAGAGTCAAAGAAAATTGATTGAAGAAGCAAATAATGGATGATCTCTGGATGACCTGAAGATCCATTACGCAGCTCTATGCAAAGATTTGCGGTTTGAACGTCTAATTTTTTTGTATAGTGTAAAGAGCATTGGGCAATCCATCTACCACACTGCTCTCTTGTGGTCACACAAATATTGCATGAGAAAAACGGACTTAATTCCCTCTCCCCCCGTGCTTCTAGCTTCAGTTAAAACTATTTGGAGATTTGATTTGGAGAAGATGCTTACACATAGTACCCTGGTACAGACTATGCACTGAATGCAAATTAATTGTCGTTATCTCGTGATGCGATTCAACCTGATATCCCTTTGTTTATAGTAGAGCTGAGTAAACAGAAAGCATGGATTATTGCCTGCAAATCCTCTGGGGGAAAACAGCTCTAAAAATGACACTAAAAATATGAGGGTGGTGTTTCTTGCGAGTGTGGGTGTGTGTGTACGTGTGTTAACGCAAAAAAATAATATATTCTTTATTCTTTTTCCTATCACTAACCTTGAGGCAGCTATTTTATTTACCTTTACATAACCCAGTTGCAATGTGCCATGCAATACGTTTTCCTTATTATGAAAATATGAACACCAAAACATCATGTTGCACGGACAATAGTTAATAGCATTGCAGTTTATCATTCCCATGGGCACTGCTTTTACACACATAGCGTAAATGCAAATATATTCAATCCCCAATAAAATGCAAGCATTATATGGCTATAAATCATTTGCATGACTGACGCTCTAGTCTGCAGGCATTTAGTTAGATCTATGGGGTGGAATAATATAGGCAGTATCTTTACACATACAGCAAGAATAATCTCTATTCAGGGGACAATTTATGCTGCTCCATATAGCCTAGATCTCAATATAACCATCTTTCATTTGACAGCTATTGCAGACCTATATGTCTGCAATGGCTGTGTTTCTGCTATACAGTTTAGAGTGATTTTAATATGAAATTGTAAAAAAAAAGAAGAAATTTGTTGTAAAAAGGTCTCATGAGAACTGTGAATTTTTAGCCTCGAGTATGAAATGTGTATCAGTCCCATTTAGTCCTTTTGGAATGTGTCTTGGTATTGGCTGATTGAATCCGTGTGTGGTTTATAGCCCTGTCCCCAGCTTAGAATGACTGGGGTCTGGTTTCACCGTGTCTGGCGCCAAACAACACATGGTGCGTTCACTAAGCTCGACGCGAAACAGTAAATCTGCAGGTTTAGAGAGCCATGCTGCAAGGCGGCAAGGAAAGGTTCAATAATAACTGCCATCTATTCAATACAATAAGTCAGAGCAAAAATCTGAACAGCCACATTAAGCACGGTAATGTTTTATGGCGGTTTGAGGCAATAACACTTTGGCTTGGCAAGGCCATGCAGATGTATTCCCAATTATGTTTTAGAATGGATGAAATCCCTACAGGTCACTAATGAGACAGAAACACTAGGTTTTCTCTACAGTAAGTACCTAATGTTCAAAAAATACCTTGGGATAGCAAATTTGTTACTCAATTAGTTCTGAATATATTGCACAAGTGTAGCCTATAGGGTCAGATAATGTTTTGTTGGGAAAAAACAAAACAAAATCTCCTCCCGGTACTGGCAGGACACCATTGTTACTATGTATCTAACTAACACTGTGGCTGCTTTAACCGACCTGGCGGCACGCCGGAGGAGATGGTGGAGGAGGACAGCTGGCCCTGGCCTTTGGAGGTCATGCCTGCCACTTCAATGGTGTAGGTAGTGAGAGCGGTGAGTCCCGTGACCCGGTACTCCAGGGTGACGTTGGGCAGGTAGTGGGTCACCCTGGTGTTGGTGCGGTTGTACTCCTCCCAGGAGATGCGGTAGCCTGCGGTGAAGGGAGAGGTCAAGTGGTCAGACGGAAAACAAGAAAACAGAGAGTTTTCTTAAAGAAAACAACGAGCTAGACTTCCCTAATACACCAGCAGAGTGTGGCACACAAGCTTCTGGGAGAGCTTAAAAATATTGAACTAACTTCATAAAAGTCAAATTAAGTTAATTAAATCAGGCAATGATTATACCCCCACACCAATGCACACCTCGTGCCCTGTCAGAGCTAATGGAAATTGCTTCATGCAGCTGTATTGTAATCTATTATGTGATCCCATTAGGCTTTAGGTAAAATATTTACCCAGTCAATCAGCTAGCTACGCCTTCACATTGCCACACATTACTAAAACATTCATAGAAAACATATTTATGTTTCTAGCGGTTTGAATAAATTATAAATAATGGCTGTGGCACCATAAGGTTATACTAATATTGGGCATATGCGAGGAAGCTAATGAAATACCTGTGAGAACTCCATTCTTCTCACTAGGTTCCCTCCAGCTGACTTTAAGTGAGGTGTCCAAGATCTCGGTGAAACTTAGGTGACCCACAGCACCAGGAGCTGGCCAGGGAAACAAAACAGATTGATTAAAAGACCCGCACACACACATTCTCCCTCTCTAAGCAGCTTAGATCATCAATATTTAGTTGACAGGGCTTAATTACCCTCCAAACCACGACAACAGGGTGTTTGTAGAGAAATCTGCAGATCCTATTAAAGACAAGTTGATTCCAATTAGAGAACTTTAAGTCAAACCAATAATCTAAGAGAACATGCCCCAATTATGAGGAAAGCGAGCTGGAGCCAGGACTGTACTCGTTCATTAGGGCTTCTGGATAACTAGTTTCGCATGAATAATAGATTGTGGCCCGGCGGACTTGTTACTGTGGGATGCTTGTGCCCTCTCACCACGAGGGAAGGAAGGAGAGAGAGACAGAGAGAGAGACAGAGAGAGAGACAGAGAGAGAGACAGAGAGAGAGAGAGACAGAGAGAGAGACAGAGAGAGAGAGAGACAGAGAGACAGACAGAGAGAGAGAGAGAGAGAGAGAGAGAGGCAGCAAGGCAGACAGAGGCATGCAAAATGTAGACTCGTACCCTAGAGAACGTTCATTAGGCTGTGGAGGCACGAGAGGAACGGCGGGAAACGCACACAAAAAACGAGGAGTTCACCAAAAGACTCACTGTCCTCGTGCGTCCTGAGGACCCTGGGAGGGCTGCGGGGGCCGTCCCCGGGCGTGGTGAAGCACAGCACGGACGTGTAGTACTCCGTGAACTTCTTCAGACCCGCCACGTGGCCCACGTGCACGCTGTCCTGGAAGTTGGGTCGCACGGTTACCACGGAAACCTCCTCCTCCTGCCCCGGCTCCCACGCCAGCAACTACAGAAAGAAAAAAACGAAACGAAGCTAAAACCCATCAGAAACCTCCAATAAAGCGAAACCTCCAATAATGCCTCTCATTATGTTGCGTATGTAAACTATGGCAAAAACAACCAGGAGTCTACTTCTTGCAGTGCTAGGACGCTCTGGGGAGTCGCTTGGCATGACGGTGTTCACAAATACACTGACACAGAAGCTGTGCTGAGGTATTGTCTGGGAGGCAGGCTGCGATGACTCCACACAGGCAAACAGCTCATTATGTGATTACAAACGTAACCTAACTTTCTGGGAGTGGGAGCTGGAGCTTGGATTCACCAATTAGATTTGTCATCAAAATGCCTTTTTCTGGGACCCACTGAGGGGTTGCAAGATGCTTTTCTAATCTTTTTTATTAAATTATTTAGTAATTATACATTATTATTTCTAAATGAAAGGCATATATTTATGGTTGTTTACAGGCCTAATGTATATTTAAATGTTGTTATGCTATGGTCTTAAAACAAGTGTTTCATTACGAGTCATTTTCAGGGGACAACGGATCCACCTGAATTAGACGTTGGGGTAATGAGGACAGTGAGCAGGCCCATTTCATGTTCTCAGATGGGCTGGGAATGTGGCGTGATGAGACATGACAAGGTGTTGCAGGTGTGCATGTGTGTGTGTGTGTGCGTGTGCGTGTGTGTTGGGGGGCTCAATTTTGTGTGGATCGAAGCCAGTTTGAACGCACCCTCTTGGTTTCTCCTGCTTTCTCTTCACATCTCTCTCTCTCTCTCTCTCTCTCTCTCTCTCTCTCTCCCTGCTCCCTATTCTCATTCTCACCCCCTCTCTCCTTTGGTCGCACATTTTCCGATTCTCTTTGTATCGCTCTATCGCCTTCAATCTCTCTCTCTCTCTGTCCGATAGTCTTCCTCCGGGAAAAGATTGTGTATTTAAAATTCAAAGTGAATTGATACACCGACTGCAGCGGCCAGAGCGCGCTGAGAGCTGTTCAAGCAGGCAAACAAGAACAGGGAAGACACTGACATCATTCATTCTAAATATAGTCAAAGGGAAAAGAGAAAATACAGCTACAGTATCGATGGCGCTATTACGATTCCCCCCCGTAGACGACATTCATTTCCAGCCAAGTGCACACAGGAGAGCGGGAGAGCGATGACATTCAAATGCCCACGACAAAGTAATGAAGGCATTCATCACAGGGCACGCAAACGCTCCCCCACGATGAAAAAATAAATAAATAAAGTGAATGACCCCTCAGACAGACAAATGCACAAGCGCCGGCCCATCACTCTCCAAATATCTTCGGCCCCAGGCTTGTGCCCCCCCGCCCTTCTTTCTGCCCGCGCGGGACACAAGGTGCTACAGGTTTTTAGACACGACTGTTCACGTGACACCCAGGCAGACCTTGTAGCCCTGGTTGATGCCGTTGATGAACTGGGGGTTCGGGGCCATCCAGGTGAAACGGATGGTCGTGGAGTTCACCGCCTCTGCCTGCACATTCCCGGGGGCAATGGTGGGCACTGAGAGAGAGATAGAGAGAGAGGCGAGTGGAAGGAAGAAAGGGAATATGTCAGAACACCTTTCAATTGGCCCGCTGGAAGTCTGCCTGTTTCTAGTTTGATGCGGGTATTGATCGCTGTTGCACCGGGTCGGACCAGACGCCGTCTCTGTCAGAACACGGGGACAAATTGCTCTCTGCTCTTTTCTTCGAGCGGCGTGCGGATTGGACGGAGATATCATATCTTTGTGAGGTCCGCACAAAGCAAACTCGGTATAGGAATGCGACCCAGGGCATCCTGTCAGCGGTCGATTTTTTTGCTAAGCATTTTTTGCAGACACAAAGAGACAAGAGCTTGTTTGCCAACAAGGGCAAATTGTTTGCCGCTTGAGTCAGTTTATTTACCTTACAGGAACTGACTTTGGAAAAGAAAAAGGTATAGCCAGTACAGGCTACTTTGTCACGTGAAATGCTGTACAGGCCAAGGAATCAATAGCATCAAGAGCCCGTAGCCGTGTACAAACGCTCTATAGACTTGCCTCCCTGCAGAGTCCACTCTGTGACCTTGTGGCTGAAGGTGCCCAGACCTGCACCGTTGTAGGCGGCGACCTCGATCTCGTAGTTGGTCCAGATGATGAGGTCCTCCAGCAGCAGGTTGGTCACGTCTGGGTTGGAGATGTTCTTGGTCTGGTAATCCACAGGCAGGCCCGTGAGACGATACCTGAGATGTAGACGGGTACAGGGGGGTTCAGGGGACAGCAGATGGGGTTGGAGGTGGTTGTGGTTGC
>JAOEHI010001266.1:0-12819 GCA_025447815.1 Percopsis transmontana
CTCTCTCTCTCTCTCTCTCTCTCTCTCTCTCTCTCTCTCTCTCTCTCTCTCTCTCTCTCTCTCTCTCTCTCTCACGTCATAAATATTGCAGGCTTTTGCCAGCCAAGGCCAGACGTTGTCAGGATATTGCCTTGCTTTTAGCACCAGAAGGACTTCCTCTTCCCGGCTCTTTGATCCAGGCGGTGCAGGAGACAGGAGACAAGGGTGTAATTACCAGGGTGGAATGTGCTGCACAGCAATTAATGGCAGCTTTGAAAGAGAAGTATCGTACGGGGTGGGGGGGTTACTTTCTGCCGCCATTGTCAGATCCTGATTGAGGCTTCTGAGAGAGCCGTGGCTTGTCCTATCATCCCACATCTCAATCACCCGAATGCTCGCGCGAGGGGGAAAGACATGCATTGGAAAATGACTGCTTCACAAGATAATGCCAGCACATCATCTCCAATTTACTGTCATTATTCAAAGAATGAAAGAGATAAAATCATTCCCTGCAGAAGTTTTAATTGGTTTTAATTGTTATGTGATATTATTCATTTATTGTTACTGTAACAGAGACCTACTCTAATTTCCTAGTCTTACTCCTTTTGCGGAGAAAGCGCGACACACCTGTGAAACTCTCAATCCCCACATCAAAAGGAGTGAGGGCAGTTCGCCACTCAGACAGAAAACATGTAGGCCGCATTAAATATGACACAATAGGTTCACAAGCAGGAGAATGCAGCGGATTGCATGGTTTCCCAGCATCACACCCACGCACGCATATGAGTCGACAGAGAGGGTGAACAGTCGTTATTGTAAATCCCCTGGCAATCTGGTTAAGATAAGCTACATAGCGAAATCATAACTCGGTTCTTGGAATAATACGAACAGTCTGACAAATCAATGTTGGGTTTAGAGCATCCACATCAAATGTGTGAATTGATCAACAAAATTCCCCTGCATCTTACAATTTATAATTAGATAATTTAGCAGACGGTTTTATAAGCTAACAATGGGTACAATTACAGAAATAAGGAGCAGGTAGGGTTAGACATCTTGCTCAAGGTAGAATAGGCATTTGGGGGATTGAACCACTATAACCACTAGGCTATCTTGCCTCGGAGGTAGAATCGATTTTTGGAGGGAGAATAGCCTGTCCAGTTACTGTTCGGCCCATATTTCTGTGGTTGAAAGAGTGTTCAACTCTTTCTGCTATAAATAGCTTCTCTCGAGTCATGTGAGGCTTTTAGCTGCAGGACCTAGCATGAAACCCCTGTTTGATTACTACAGGGGAAGCATTGTCCCATTTCAGTGGCGCTAATGCTCTCGGTTTCATATCAAAAATTTGTGTGTTTATGCACGGCTGCTGAGCATGTGGCAGAGTGTATGAGAGGGCCCGTATGGATGACACAGGCTGTGGTAGGGAGGAATAGAAATGCATTAGTCGATCTCCAGCCTAGTGTGGCCTTTCATTACACAGCACGCAGAGGGGGAGGAGTATTTGAAGGCTTTGTGTAGGAAGCTCTGCCGACAGAAGGCAGCCTCTCTGCGTCAGGGGAGCCACAGCTGTTTTGTAGGCCAGTTGACGTGTTCGTATCAACCGCACAGCGTCATGACTCAGGCCCCCCCGCCGAGCTCTGATTGGCCTGGGAGATCCTCAAATAGAGCGGAGCAGGATTTACAGTGGAATGGTTACTGTACAGCGTAATCGTAAAAAGATTATGCCATTTTTGTCTGGTTGACTCTAATCCAGTTTATGGCTTTGATTTTCATCAGGCTTCCTAAAGAGTGTATGTCCGCCGGGGTGAAACTAGAGCAGAATAGGGAAGTGGTCAGTTTTGGGTTGTTTGGATTTGACATGACAAATTGCAGTTATCCTCTGTAGTGGCACTGAAGATCATTTCTCCGCCGAGTGAGTGAACGTAATATACTGTAGAGTGATAGACATTCTACACTGTTCCATTTGTCTGTGGTGTTTTTTTTTCTCTGCATCAACCACTACCAATTCTTTTAGATACATTGTTTTAAAGTATTGAGGTGATTAAATATATTTTATGATGGATTCTATTCTATTCTATATTTATAGGGAAATTAACGTGCACTACAACAACACAGAACATTGACCAGTAAACATGCATACAGTAAATAGAGATGATACAACAACTGGAATAGTCATCTGAATAAGAAACAAGATGATACAAGACATGGTTTTAGAGTGGTTCGGATCGGGATGTGCTGAGCATAAGCTAGACAGCTTTAAAAAGAGAGGCACAGTGACATTGTAAGCTGTATCCGTTCATTGAGGGGTTGCAGCGTCAGGCTGACAGGCATATAGCCACTTTTTAAATCTGCCAAGTGTTCCCCATTCACACCGCTGAGCTCAAGCGGGCCCTGGAAGCCGGAGACGCCAGGCTGCGGAAGACGAGGGCATGTTCAGCAGACACGCTGGAGCAAATCTTCAAAGGAGGGATTTGTATGAAGACATGCGCTATGCATTTAGAAGGCGGGCATTTCGTCCTGTTACCTTGCCGTGAGCGCGCCGCACAGCTCCTCGATGTGACATCACGTAGACATACTGGGTTGGTTTTCTCTGAGCTGTTACGGTGTCCCTGTCTTTTTCCTAGCTGCTGTACAAATGATGAAGACATTCACTACACACAATGAATCTGTGAAGTGGAGTTTGTGGGCCCATGGGATCGCCGAGCCCAGTCTAGCAAAAAAAGTGCAGAAATATCCTTTTATTATTTCATTCCCTAATGGCAGAGTTGGCAGTATGTGGCAGTTGGCGGTGTTTCTGGACCATGTAGACCAAGAAGAAAGATACCACAGCCAGGCTTGCCTGCCACTCACTCAATTCCCCATCACGGACGCTGGACGATAATATCCCATATAGATATTGGAAGCAAAGCCACCAATTAATCACATTAGGCTCAAGTCTGGATTTTGCCAAAAGCTCTACTGCCAGCTTTCCTTTGGCAGCACTGTAATTCAATTATATTTAAAGCCAAAATACTGCGCTTTTTAAGTTGTGTCGAATGAAGTGTCTCAGTGGTCCTGTGTGATCTAAACAATGTCGACGCGCCACTGATTAAATGACGCTCAGAAAGCGGAGCCGTGTGCATTGTTGGTTCCTTTTGAGGTTGTTAAAGGCTGCGTTATTGCCTTGCTGCGGAAGGATTTCATTCCTTCTTGATGGACCAAAATGTTCTCTGCTAATGCATTCTGGGGTACTTGAGACCTATTGTCTTTCTTATGGAGAATATGTTCAGTTACACAACACTTTGTTCTAATCACACCCCTTCCTGCCACTTCTGCGTTTCATGGCAAACGACTGTGTCACCCCAAGAAAACAATTACACTGCCTTTTCTGCACCAGGTGAGGGAAAACCCTTAAAACATTTCCGCTGTGCCAAGATTTTTTCCAACAGCTGCCAGTGTCTAAACACATCATTTTGCGCGCCCGCTTCCCTTCTTGTATTGTGGGCCTGATGTGAGCTGCCGGGCGTGTGCGATTAGCTGTTGAAACATGTAAGAGGCTGGCTGATGGAGGAGATGAGCATTCTAAACAGACTGCGTTATTAGTTACACAGCTGGAAGCTTGCATGCCTTCTCATTTGAATGGGAGCGGCAGAATGGGAGTGCAAACAACAGCGCAATCTCCTCGGCGCCAGTGATGTAATCGCTGGTAAGATGTGATCTCTCTTCTCCTCTAACTCTGAGATCTCTTTATTACATTTATTTTGTTATGTTATGTACAAGTAGGTCATTTGTCAGACACTTGTGCACAAGTGATTTACAGGGGTAAGGCATCTTGTTCGAGCATACTTTGTCCAGGTATGGCCCATGTCAGGGTTTACACCCAGGACCTTTCAATAGCTAAGAGTTGTGCAATATGAAGTTGTTTTTCACTACAAAAAGGTGGTTAAATAGTGTATTAGGGATGCACCGATAGGGAATGCTTTTTTCTTGGCTTATTCCGATCACCGGTTTTTAAAAGCCTGACAAATAAAAGCCGGTTCCGCTCCAGGCGGATAGTAGTAAAGCTTTCGCTTTATGTCATTTAGATGCAGAGATATTTTGTTTTATATTTTACGGCCCATTAGCCGCTCGTGTTCATCACCTCTTTACACTTTTACAAGGCAGCGTCTGTTTAACAGGACGGATTGATAAATAATAAGCTACGTAGCTTACTTTTTTCAGTGAAATAGACAATATTATGCTAATAGATTTTCTCTGTGTTGTATTTAAAAAGATATTGATGCTTTCGAAGGTCTTATATGAAACCAGTTTGTTTACAGTAACTTCCTAACGTATTCCTCGGACACCATGTGATTTGTAGTGCCGAACGTCTTTGCTGTAGTTCCTCCGCCATTAACTTTCCACTGCTGCGTCGCGCTCCAGCTGCGACATGCTTTCTTCTGTCAAAAATAGACAAGGCGCATATTTTAAGTGAAGCAGAACGGAGAGCCGCTTCTGAAGCGCATTTGGTGGATTCACAAGCGTGAATGGCAGCGTGGTAGCGATCAGCTCCGGCGACCGCTCTTGGTGGAATTTTGCGGCTACGTTTGGAACAACAGCACTAGAACTGGGGGCAGGATAGGCTAGTGGTCTATGTGTTGGACTCCCAGTCATAAGGTCGTGTGTTCGAGCCCCAGAGTCGGCCTACCTGTAAGCATCCTTGAGCAAGATGCCTAACCCCTACCTGCTCCATGTAATAGAAAAATTTAATTGTAAGTCGCTTTGGATAAAGGCATCTGCTAAATGATGTAACTGTAACTGTAGAACACAGATTTACCGATTCATATTGATGGCTGGTCGACCTGTGCATCTCTAAAGTGTAGGGTATTTTTTCTATAGGAGTACATGGACCACTGTGTGCTCTACCACTTTGAAAACCTTGTACCATATTGTGTCTTAGTCAGTTTTACTGTGTCAGCTGTTGATAAGAAGCTGCCCCCTGCCGCTATAAAGCACTTGTACATTTATAGTACTTGGCGAATGAGGTAATTCTGAGTTACTGGCTGCGTGTCAGTGTTTAGATTGGCTCTGATTGGCTGTTTAGAGCCAGTGAGCTGTGTGGACAAACAGCAGTGTCTCCGATTAATAAGGGGTGAATGGCAGCGTTCAGGCCTATTATAGAGCTCATTAACCTGCCAGCTGCCCCTTTGCCACACACACACACACACACACACACACACACACCATACGATTGATGGGAGTAGACTGTGTTGGGTTGCATGTACATCTAAGCCTTAAACATGACACAACCCACTGTGTGAATTATACAGCAGGCGAGGTCCTGTATTTAGTGTAGCGTTGGTTAACACCTACATAATCACCGCCCTAGAGCTTAGTTACTGTACTGCCATGGCTTGTGAAAATCCATTTTAGGCTAATTTTGTTAGATTGGTCATGCAGGCTACTGACATCAGCAGGTTTACTAATGTCAGTTACTGGAATGTATAAAAGTGTATAATGCATTCAATATGCAATGCAATAGGGGGCAATACTCTAAAGAGTTAAATATATTAATATAAAATAGTTCACATATCACATAACATCTGCCATACAGTACATCATTATTTATTTTTGACACAGATTAAGGCAAAGTGCACATTTTCAGTGCGTTTCTTTTTACATTTAGAGTGGGTGGTAGACAGTGGATAAAGGGATTTTTTCTGCTTGGTGCTTAGAAATAGGTTATAACCTCACCTTTAACTCAACTTGAAATCAAAGACTTGTGGCTAATGGGAAAAACCATTTGTTCAGTTGTCAGGGAGCAGGGCGAATTAAACAGGTGACCTTGTGCTACTTTTCAAACTGTTCCTTTTGTGGTGTCCAAGCAAAAGAATGCACAAATGAAGCAGGATGCTTCACTTGTGGCTTAGCATGATTATTAAGTCTCTATTAAGTCTCCATGACAGTGGAATCACATGCTTGACCCTAGAAGGCGCAGTACAGATAAGTACTACTTAACATATTCAGTGCCGTTTGAACCGGGTAATTATATTCTCCCGGAGACATTTCTTACCCTCCTCCATATTTCCTCTCTCTGTGTTTCTGTTCGGCTAGTTTAAGCGCCCACATTGAGCTCTAACAAGGCCTCTTTTGTCCCCGCTATAGCTTCTAGGCAGCGCTCATAAATGCGGGATAAGAGCCCGGCCTGCAGGAGCACAGAGGACTGCCCCGGGGGCATCTTATCACTCTGCTGGCAATCACAAATACCCACAAAGATAGATAGACTTCTCACTGCTCTGTGGGGAGTCCTCCATCCCAGGAAGATGGCTTTTCTATTGCTGCACATGCTCTGACTGGCAGATTGGCACACATTCAAGCATATAATATAGACACAAAGCAAGAGCTATTGACAGACAGATGTCTGCTACCCACACAGAGAGAAGTGTTCGTATCTCTCCGTGCGTGTGCTGATTGACAGATTGGCCGATAAAATGGACACGAAGGCAGACAGAAAGGCCAACATATGCTCACAGCCCAAATGAAGACGTACATGCAAACGTTCCATGCGTGCACACTCAGCCGCACAGCATGCCTGCATTCTTCCCATATTTTTCTTGGAGCCGAAGAATGGAGCAGGTTGGCGCACTTTTTCATGCAAGTCTTTCAGCTAAACACAAATTCCAAAGGGAGTCTCCTGACTGCCACTCATTTTTACTAGCCCACTGTGCTTTGCTGACAAAGAGTCCTTGGTGCTGCAGACAACATGGACATTCATGTAGACTGACGGCAGTAGGACAAGTCTGAAAGTAAACTGCCATGCTGGTGGCAGCCAACAACTACTACAGCAGCGGTTAGCGCTGAGACTCGCTGGCTACAAGCTGTCAAAGCCTTCACCACACAGTGTTTTCTCTCCCCGTTTACAGTAACCATAGAGAACGCGCTGATCTGGGTTATAGCATTCTGCTATACACCTTATTTTCAAATGTGATGGTGTGCGAGGTGTGAGGATTCATGCCGATTTTTCCTCCTCCCACACGTTAATTACAGTATTCATGGACGTGGAACAGACTTTACTTCTAGCCTGTATTGTATGTATTAATAAATAATATTCGAATGCCTCACTTCCGCATTCAAAGATCCAATGAATGTTATTATGACATTTTATATGAGCCTAGCTGTACTTTTTTGTCAGTTTATAACTGCTATCCTTCGAAGTCTGTCTCAGTGAGTGATTAAGCACCCTGTTTTTTATGGTGTGGTGCGCTTTGCTTTCATTTGGTGTTTATGTTGTGGCATTCACTCTGTGGTCACTGTACCGATCCACCCACCTTCAGGACTTCCTGTAATAGAGAGAGATCCCCCCATCTACTTCATTTGTTAGTGAAATGACATGGTGCTAGTGTCATGTAATTATATAAGCTCTCTGTGCTGTATGATAAATGTGCAGCACTTACTGCCTTGGGGGGGCAGATGGGCTGTTATTATGCTGTCAATGATTCAGGCAGCGCAGACAAGCCATTTGTCTCCATATTGTAATGAGTCAATGTCTCCAAACAGTAATTACCTTTTTGACTGGTTGACAAATGACAGGAACACTACAGTACCACACCAGTGTATAGACGCACAAGCCCACAATTGTTCAGGTGTGTACGGTGGCAGGCAGGCAGGCAGGCAGGCAGGCAGGCAGGCAGGCAGGCAGGCAGGCAGGGTGCTTGCATTCGGCTGTTTTTCTGCAATGCTGTCATTGATGGAGCAGGGGTCATGTTGACCCTCGACCTCTGCTGTCAAATCACCGTGTCACATGCCGGATCAGGTCTCATTATCTGCGTAGCCGTCACAGTCCCAGCCCCCTTATCCCCTGTGGAGCGGTAGCTCAGTGCCCACCTCCGAGAGACGATGTGTCCTGCTCTCGACACCTCACTGTGAGTGACGCCCAGAAGAAACACTTGTGCATCGTTCGTCGGAACGAGAAAACGTTGGAGAGTTTGCTTAAAGGACAGCCTAGAGAGCAGCCGGGTTTTGACTGAGGGTAAATGTCACTGAATGCTAGCCTCTTCCAATCCTGTGGAGCTGGGGGTTGTTAAATTGTGATTGAAAAAGGGGGTGATGGCATACTATAGAAAAGAATTGTGCTTATTATTCCATGACTACCAAGGCTTGTTCAGATAATGTTATATTTTGTGTGCTGTGAACAGTCGACGACAAGATCTTAAAAATTGAATTGTATATATATTTTTTTTCAGTTAAATTGTCGAGGTCTAAGTCTAACATGGTGTTGAAAATCAAGGGGTACAGTGAATTATAAGCTATCCCTCTGTTCACATATCCTATGAACTTTTCTCCAACAGGTGTCATACACAGCAATACACCTAGCATAATATTTAGGAATGAACTATAACTGACTGCATTGCTGAAATTGCTGCGCTGCTGCTGGCCAAATTGTTAATCGTAGAAGCATATTGACATTTAAATTCTCCCTTACGACTGTATACATTTCCTTTGCGACGCACTGTGTGCAACCGTATGAGCCAAAACCCACCCATCTGCTACACATAGCAGACTGAAAAACAAACACAAAGTATGATTTATGATGATTTACTATTCGACGAGGGTCCGCAAAGGAAGTGGATACATATGGGGGATGGCTTATCTAGCTTGTAGCTAGAAGGGTGCATGGGAGCGTAGCTAACCTAGCTCCAGCTGTGTAGCGGCAATACATGTGGGATGGGACTCCAGCAGGTTCTAGCGAGGGGATGGGGGGGGTGCAAGTCTGCAGATATTTTTGGTAGGATAAGCAGATCACTCTGGCAGGACCCTGTGCTTCTAGAGGGGCACCGCAGGGGTGGAATCACTCCCCTGGAATCTGATGGGTAGAAAATGAGGTGATACCGCGCCGAAATGTGGAAAAAGAATCGGCAGCACGGGTTTTAAAGGACCATTATTAAGTCCCTGTCACACGGGGGGTAATTAAACTCTTCAGCGACTGAGATAGAGTGAGTTGCAGAGAGAACGGGACAGAACGTGAGAGAGACTTATGGAAGGGTCAGTGTACACAAGATAAATATACTCTACTCTCACTCTACCGGACGGTCTTTAAGCCTAACTATGTGTTTATGACTTTTTACAGCGGTTGTGCAAAGGCCCACAAATCCGGGTCAGGCTTTGGCCAGGCTTGTATTGGCAGGCGCAGACACACCGTGTGGAAACCAAAATCTGGCACTATGGGTGATTTAGAGGAGTAGGGATGATTTTCTTGTATTTCAAGTGATTGCGCCTGGTGTGTTTTTTATTTAAAGGTGAACCTGCGGCAGAGCATGTCGAGGGAGAGCATTTCACTGGATTGTGAGAAGGGAGTTTTGGGTTGTTGCCATCACATTCAGAACCTGTTGGTCCTGAGCAGAGAGCAAATAGATCTTAACAAAGTTATCCTCGATCTAAAAGACCTGGAAATTCAGGCTTTGATACATGCATGATGTTTCTATTAAACAATGGGAATACTGGCAAAATAAATCATTTGATCAGACCTTTTAACCCTGACTCCAGTTGGTGGAGCTGGATTCGTAGCAGATGATTTGCATTATGCACTGAAACATGGTTTGGGTATTGTATTTTAATATTTCAGAACATTTTTTGTATTTGTCTAGAATTCTGCCACAAGTAGTAAGCTAGCCAGCTGCACCAAGTGGCTGACAGCAGAAAAACTTCAAGTCGGACCAACATATGGGGAACTTTTACACTGCTAGACAAGTGTACCAAATGACAGGGGAATCATGATGACATGTTTTTTAATTGAAGTTGTTATTTGTCAGCTTCAATGTGGATGGTGGAGGCTGGTCTGCTGTGCTAACTACTCCACACTGTTCTATAGCGGGGCAGAGGCAAGCAGTTAGCTTTAGCGGACCTGCTAGGCTACTGGCTATAACATCATCTATAGAGACATTTTCATAGCTCTACGGTCCGTAATGTAGCCTAACTGAGCTCCAGAAGGCTAACCACATGACCACTCCGGCAGCCCAGAGAAAAAGCCTTTAGAAGTGCCTGGAAAGGCATCTCATCTAAACTCCACTCCACTCATACTTCACATTTCACAGTCCTAGTTAGACAGCCACAAACTGAGCTCCCAGTAATCCGACTATACTGGAGTTTATAATGCCATTTTGATTGTATGATGCAAAAGTCATTTCTACAATTTATTTCCACCGTGAAGTTCATAAAATATGTGCGCCTAAAGAACCAAAAATAGACTTAAGGCTTATGTTGTGGCTATGCTTTGCGAAATAAGCACCCTGTGTGCATACAGTAGTTGATACAGTAGTTGATACAATTGATACGTGTCCCTTTTTAAAGTAATAGCATACAATTTGAGAGGCGTACTCAGGTCAAGCTATCTGTGAGAAAGGATCATTACACTTTTTTAACTTCTTAAAATTGACTACATTTTACTTGTGGGCTCGCACCTCTTCAGAATTCTGCAGTAGGCTCAGTCCCCACTATTGGAAAGAAGGCAAGTGTTAACTCTGGACACAGCTGGCTAGAGGCAGGGATTTGCCATTTGCCCAGGCTTTTGACCTTTGACTAGGAAGACTCCAATGCACTTCTCCGTTCACCTACAACTTCCCACTAACCCTCCTTCAATATTTCTCTCTTCTCCACCCTCTCATCGCTCTCCTGTGTCTCTATGAGGTCTCTCAGCAGTACAGGCATTGACCTTGAGGTCCGCATTGACGGTGGGCAATTGTCCTTAGAGGCTATTCACTAGCTTTATAGGCCTGTATCTTGTTAATTTTTTATGTAGTTCCAACTGGGGGCCCTTTTCAGTCCTTCACAGGTTAAACAGCAGGTGCCCATGGTAGCCTTACATTTTTTGTGCTAGCGTATTACTTCTTCTTGCCTGCAGAAACAGAGAGGCTCCCTACCATTATTTCATCATCGTAGCCGTTGAGGGGAAGTGCCGCGCTAGCAAAAGGCTGCAGAATAGATCACGGTTATCCCCTTTTTTCTTATTTCTCTCTTAATTTTCACAGGGGGGGACAGTCCTATAATTAATCGCTACCCACTGGCAAACCCACTTTTCCTTTACACAGTACCATCAGGGTTAATCAGCTCTTCAGCACCTGTTCCATTTGTCCAATTTGCAGGGTATGGTTCTGGAGGCCATTTATCCCAAAGGTGCTGCATGGCTGTGCATTGTGTTCTGTGCAAGCGGGCAGTGACTAGTCTTCTAATACAGCAGCAGATGTCACCGAGTTGATGAAATTTGAACATGTTTCAAAGTAAATAATCAAGCCCAGTGTTGCCACAGTTCCGCCAGGGCCGAACAAAGATTGACGCGGAGGAAATTTCTCCATTTGTAAAGTCAGATGCCAGTTTGTTTTTAGCCCCTCTGCTAAGCGTTAGCCGTCTGTTCACACTCTCACTGTGGCGTTTGATGTGTTTCTCTCTGCTGCCTCCACGGCGTTTGTGCTGACATTTGACCGGAGTGCTTCTGTAATCTGTTTTTCTCCTCTGGCTGCCTGTGAGCGGGAGCTGTATAAACATGTCCTTCCTCCACGGGAGGCCAATGGATCACTCCTCGTTACAGGAGAGGCAGGGAGACGAGAGGAGCTCAGCCACTGCTCCTGTTTGATCCTGTTGAGTGGATACACTCGAGAGGCTTGGGGCACACACACACACACACGCACACACATACACCCTCTTCACAGCCTTCCAAGCAGGTGGTCTATCTGGAAAATCAGACTGGATAAGAAGTGAATTCTTGGGCAGGGTCATCTTTTTCTTTCTTCAGTTTATGACTCGGACAACCTAACTCCCCTATGTGAGAGCCCTATTCCCGCTGTCGTCACCTGAGCAAAATAAATGTTCTTCTTCACAGCCCACTCTCCCACCACACTTCACACTTGGTTGAGCAGTTATGTGACATGCCTGCCTACAGTGGAAACCCATTCGCTGTCTTGTCCTCGAGATGTGTTGCCGCCACGGCTCAGAGCAAAGCCGCCGTGTAACATGTGAGGCGGCCGCGGTGGAAGGGTTGACACGCCCCCCCCCCCCCTCTGGGACTGCGGGACGGCCCGCCACGGGCCAACGGGCCGGTTCACAGCTCAGCGGTTGATGACTCATCATCCCGGGCCCGTCAGGCCGGGCCCAGCGGCACCAACACAATGTCCTTTTACACGCCCGGCTGGGCGACTGAAAGATTGGTTGCTAAAGGGATTGGCTGTGTGTGGGCATGACGTACAAACGTTCCTCAAACTTGTTGTACGCTCTAGAGACACAGTAGTGTTGACATGGTTACCCTACTTCCTGACATAATTAGGGTTTTAAGGCTTTACACACATTATTCATTAGTATAATATTCATATAGTAATTGTAGTGTGATAGGTGGCCTGATTAATGTACACTAAACAGTAACAAGGTTTAATAACAGATGCATGTCTGTTCATTGCGTCTTTGAAGTACACTTTGAAGCACTATCGTCAGAATTCATCATTCACGCCATGTTGAGCTTTGGGTAAACTGAAATTCACAGGATGGATATGATAAATAGGGTGAATTGGGAAATCTAAAACTATGCCTGGAGCCGTGATATACAGCCATAAGTGGCTGTAGAATGCTATTCCTTGGCTCGGCTCAGAGGAGTGAGTTGTCTGGCTGCATTGTCAGCCTTGAGTGTGGTTGTATGCAGACGAAATCACTCACTCTTCTTTTCTCTCCTGACACGACCTGCCTACGTCTGTCTTTCTCCCAGTGGCCAGATGCCAAGGCCTTTGTTGGGTTTAACAGATGTCTCTCTCTCTCTCTCTCTCTCTCTCTCTCTCTCTCTCTCTCTCTCAGTGGTGATGTATTACATCAGTGCAGTGTACTTTTCTGGCGTCATGTTACGAC
>JAOEHI010001267.1:0-12818 GCA_025447815.1 Percopsis transmontana
CAACATGTGGGCTTCAGGGGGGTTGGGTGGAAAAACTTTTGCTTTACGACATTGGTTGCGTGCGGGGTAACACCCCCCCCCCCCCCACACACACACAAACACACACACACACGTACAATAATAACAACTAAAACAAGAACAAAACCTGGAACAACATATGCTTAGCATAACTACCTGGCATAGCAAACATGCATAAACACAGACAGACACACAATGAACCATTGATGGACCATCAAGTCATAGATCGTTATGCATCACACCCAAAGTCAAGTAAATGCTAGACTGTTTAGACAGTATAATGCCCATAGATCACCTTGTAGCCTAGTGTCAGTTTTGTCTCTGTAATATTAGTCACAAAAGTTAGAAAACAAGGGTATGTACTATCTCCCCACAGGCTAATGGAAGGTGCTCAGGTGCTTTTTCTTCTATTTGTCTTCCTTTGATTATAGTGCATCAGAATTCAACATGAATGTGTTCAACTATGCATAAATGTATGTGTGAATGTGTGTTAAGATTTGACGAGAGCTACAGGACCAAAGCCAGAACTGGGAATTGCTGCGGCCAACACCCTGAGAAGAAAGGTATTACACACATGCAGACGGACAGGTAGTGAGATGCACAGACAGAATAGACCTGCGAAGTCGTACGTAATTTTCAGGGTGCCCCTGCCCATATAAGGACTTCTGGGTTTAACCCTATGAGAAAAATCTATGGTGTTTTCAATATTCGCCCCAACCGTGGTCTGTGATTATCTCGTGGTGCACATTTTGTCAAAGGCACAGATTCCCACTGGATAAGACTGATGTTTGTCAATTACGAGACCAGGTAGTCGAAGTAAGCATTTAGCTACATGCAAGCTATCACTCCAGCGCATATAAAACACATCAGTGAATTTAAAGCCCTTATAATGTTAATATAACAACCTAGAAAGAGCGAATAACCTTAGAAAGGGCGAATAACCTTAGAAAGGACGAAACTACGTCCATCTGTATTCGTTTTACAGCTTTGGCACTCTTTTTCAAGGATAACCAAAAGAGTTTGGGAAGGGGTGATGTGCTTAAGGCGCATCGGCATCTGACTTTTAACTTTCAGCAGTTTGCAAACATAATATTTGCAAATGAAGATCTCAATACATTCAAAATATACAGTATGCCAAAAGCTAAATTTATCTGCATATAACTTTACGTGAGCACTGGCATACCCCAAAACTTTAGACCCGGAAGGCGCTGCCGATGCGAACAGATACGAGCAGCAACGATACGACTGTGCAGGTCTACTGCAGAATTTTATAACTCTACATGTCTAGTTCTGTACCTTTTGTTTTCACTCCCCTCTCACATAATCCCACACACACACACACACACACACACACACAATCCAAATCCAAAACACAATCCAAAAGTATCAAATAAAGTGCGTGTGCGTGTGCGTGCGCATGTGGTAAGTATATGGCTGTCTCCCTGCTTTGACAGGGTTTCACTGACCTACATAAAATGGAAGTAGACAAGCAGGAGATGAGTCCGTCTGATGGTTACATTAGAAACCTTTTCATCAGCATCTTCCTGTGATAGGCAATGAGGTGCTCTAGTTAAACTCAGGTCTGCACTGCGACATTTAATATCAGTCCAACACGGCATACATTTTGTCAACATACATTGACAACTCTGTTCTGAAATGATGTGGGCATTATGTGGTTATTCCCATTCCAAGCTCCACTTTTATATTATAAGGTGTTTGTCCTTATGGACCAATATGCATGTTATCATTTCTTTTAGAGCGTGGAGGAACTAGGGCACACGGTCTTTCGGAGAGAGAGGAGGAGAGTACAGCTGGTGGTCCAGACGCTGGCATCACATCCAGCTCGTACGCACCATACAGCACGGCAGGCTATTGCTTTTCATATGACAGATAGCATCACTCGGATACGCTGTTGCTTCTATTCATCTGCTATAATGTTATCTGTTACCATGTCCTCACAGGGGCCCGGCCTGCATCTGCGTGTTGTTAGCCTTGATTTCAACAATCGCGTCACTGTTGGGACTTGTATGTTCGCTCACTAAGAGGTGCCACGTAAGGTTGATACCATTATCCAGATATGTGTGTGTTTTATTTTGTTTTTTAGTGCTCAACCTGACACCCCCGCCCCCTAAATATGTGATGGTGGTGATTGCATGGGGGGCAGTGGGGGTATAAACATTAAGATAGAGAAGAGAGAGGGCAGCTGAGAAGAGAGAGGGACATGTTGACATATTAAAAAGAGATGAGTGATCATGGGAGATGGCCAGATAGCAGCAGACAAAGGGGGGGGGTGTGTGGAGAAAATATGCTTCACATAGCTGATGGAGTGACGATGTTTCATCTATTCATAAAGGCAACGTGAGTCATCGTTGAGAGCAGCCAAAAATAGCTTTCCACCAACCGCACAATTTGCCCCCCTTCATCCCCCCCCCCTTCTGTTCACTTACCGCTTCTCTTCCTCAAAGAGAAAACTGAGAGATTGTGCAATGATGAGATGAGAGGGAGAAAAGGAGGAGTGTTCATAGTGCACAGGTGAGAAAGTTGGAGTGCAAGACAGAGTTACAGAGTTAGACAGACAGACAGAGGCAGTAGAAAATTAGAGACAATAATGTGTACATTATGTAAACTAAAACAGAGAGAGAGAGAGAAAGAGAGAAAAGCTCCCAAAGAAAGACAGAAGAGTTATATGGAGAGATTCAATGAGAGAAAGGTGGAGGTCTAGAAGCACCCGGCAAAGTGTCTGGAGGCAGTCTGATAACCATTGTCATGATGTTTGTTCACAACACTTCTTGACATGCAGAGTGGAACACTGAAGGGAAACGAATCGCACAAAACACCTTGAAACTTAATAACACTGAAATAATTCTATAGGAAGATGATGATGTGTCTCCTGACTATAAATAATAAGCCGCGGAGGCCAACGCATTCAATCTAGCAGTTTTTATTTGGTATTCATGCAACAATAAGATCCAGCCTTTTTATTTTTTTTTAAAATGGGTAATATGTGAGTCAGGCTGAAAACATAACCATAATATCACTCTTTCTCCTTGATCCAACATATTCAACCATGTCTTGTAATCCCTCTGCGAGTCTTTTTAGAAAAGCAACACAAATGCCTCCTGCCTAAGAGGTTTGACATGCAGATCCATAGAAAATTGAGACGATCCTTTCACGAGCCAAGATAAACAGGCCAAGGAACACAGGCTGTTTG
This sequence comes from Percopsis transmontana, assembly GCA_025447815.1. Classification (NCBI taxonomy): domain Eukaryota; kingdom Metazoa; phylum Chordata; class Actinopteri; order Percopsiformes; family Percopsidae; genus Percopsis; species Percopsis transmontana. Next base: position 3,230 of record JAOEHI010001267.1, read on the forward strand.
TGAGCCATAACAAGATAATTGTGGTGGTGGCAGATAGCTAGTGTTGCCTGCAGAGTTGTACCATTCAGAATTGAATTGAGAATGCCTCCTAAATTAAAATATATATATGAATTTGAATTCAAGGGAGTTTGAATTCTGTGAAATTCATATAGATAGCAGAGCAGCCAGGTCCTTGCTGTAGGCCACAGTAAAGTTAGAGTTACAGTAAGGGTGTGGCTTTGGAACATTATGGGTAAATGTTGACTGATTTAATCGTTATGGTAAATCTGTTAATTTTAGCGTAGCAAAATGAAAATCCCATTTGAGGATATTGCAATGTGACTAGTGATTTATAGTAATTTTATTGTTAAACTAACAAAAAGTGGTAGTTCTGTCTGTAGCCTTGAGACAGTTAGGACATAAATAGTCACACAATTGACTTTTAGAAATGTCCAGAATGCTTTACTTTAACTCAGTTTTCAAAATGGAGCCAGAGAATATCAGGTGGACCAAGAGCAATTGTTGACTGCCGAGGTTGAAATTAATATATCTATATTATGATGCTGCCTGGTCATACATTGGCTTCTGCTGCCAGAAACTGAAAATCTTGTCCGCTTTCCAGCGGGGATGGAGCAGCTAAATAAGAAGTTAAATGTCTCTGAGAGCGATGCTACACCTGCACGGTGTATTAAACAACAAGAACCCAGAGAAATGGTCGCTCCACATGACTCCTGTCTTGAACTAATAAAGCAGAAACCATTTCCATTCCTTATAAAGTATAGTCCCCAAACCATATCCTTATACTATGAGCCAATAGAATACCTGATCAAAAAATCAACACAACCAATCAAAGTAAAATTATTGCTACTTGTTTTATTACTTTGGATGAGGGGAATGTAAGAAAAAACGATGACACTGGGTTTCAGGTCCAACTTTCTAAATGTGTGTGGGGTGGTTAGATTAGTGCTGAAGCTGGCCAAAGTCTCACTGAGAGGACCTGCCCTGACTGTTGTGCCAGGTTCCTGGATAAGTGGCACTTAGCCCCTCAAGCCAAGACCTCCATTTTGAAACAGTATGCATTTTAACGTATGGGGCTGGCTCCAGGATAAAATGGGGGTCACAGGCATCAGTGTGTGCGCTCGTGCATTTGTGCGCGTGTGTGTGAGGTGGCGGTCGATGGCTGCTATTCATAACTGTAGCAGCTGGCCGTCCCACTATGTGAAGGGCTAGAAGATTGCCAAGGCAGCCAGCCTGTGCCCAATGGTATGTAGACACTGTGGCTTTCACACTCATCAAGAAGAGGGGTTATAATGTGCAGAGAGAGAGAGAGAGAGAGAGAGAGAGAGAGAGAGAGAGAGACACTAATTTATAATGTGGGAGACAGAAACTTGTCTCTGTCAAATTCCTCTTTTCTTACAAGCTAATAAATTCACTCACGCTAACATTCAACACCATGCCAGAAACAAATGTACTGTGATAAGGTCCAAGGCATAATTTTTGCATCATTTGTGAGGCTATTTTCATTCAATTCACTCCAAATTGAACTGGACTAGTTCTACACACACATCGAGTGCACTGTGCAGGCTAGCAGCTTGCACTGGGGCATGTTGCTAACGAGTGGTTATGGTGCTAGCGATGTGCACCTGCGGCATGTGGTCTAAATTCACAGAAGTCATTCTGAAACCACAGCAATACTAACCACACAAATCTGTCAAATATTGACATCAAAGACACTGGGTGTCCTGAGAAACAGCGGTGACAATTTTTTGATCCAGAAGGAGAAAGCAGTCGGTGCCCTATCATTGTAAGTCTTTTGATAATAGCAGTGCGAGGCACAGAGCCACACACTGTAATCATTATTTCAACGAAAAGAAAAAGGCCTGGCTGAGTACCTCTTCACTACCATTATATCCCATCACAGCATGGGACCAGCGGACAAAGACAACCGTTGTCAACCTAAAATGCAGTGAGGCACCAAAAAAGAAAAAGAATCAATAGAAGCCATCATGAATAAATACCCCATGCGGTAGGAAGAGCTGATCATACATTGGCATTAATACAGTTATTTGATATTCAGACTTTCCTTGTTTACGGCTATTAAGCCACCCTCGTTGGAATGAATGGATGTGATTTGGCTCCGCTGTTCTGCAATCAGCGCACCTTGTTCAAGCAGACATGTCTCACCCCACCATAGTTCAGCCAGAAGGCAAGGCAGCTATTCTAAAATAACAAACTAACAAAACAGAATATACACACACACACACACACACACACATGCAGTGACACCTGAAAAGCCCAGTGTTGAGCACAGTGGCTACAGAAAAATAACACCACACTATTCTGGGGGTTTAAAATATTACTCACAAACCGGGCGTGAAACAAAAAGAGCTGAATAAACACTGCAAAATAAAAGCTGTTCGCAGGAGTGGGAGAGTAAAAAAGGGGGATGTTAAATCAATGGGAATTAAAAAGGAGAGGGGGGGGGGGGGGGCTTTTGGATTGGCCAAGCTGATGGCTTCTATATCTGGGTGTCAAGCATGTACCGTGGGTGTACTAAACATCCAAACATCCCCAAATCCCAGAGGCACCTTCTGAGAGGCCAAAGAATCTGGGAAAGAAGGCCTGGGTGAGAAAACAAGAAAGGCGGAGGAAGAGAGGAAGAATTAGTGGGACAGGGAGAATTTAGGAGAATGAGAGGAGAAGAGAGGAAATCAGTGGGTACTACAGGAGCAAATAAAAGCCATGACATCATCACATGGCAAGGAGCAAAGAGGCAAAGCGAGGGGGAGAGGAGAAAGGCAGAGGGATGAAGGGAGGGAAAGAGGGAGGGAGGGAAAGGATAGCACCAACAGCCAGCCATCCTGCCTCCTGGGGCCCATCCTCTGGAATGGATAAGAACTAAACAATGGCCTCCCACTGAATGGGATCCCAAGTCCCACAGGAGAATAACAAATCACGAGAGAGAGAGTGAGAGAGAGAGAGAGAGAGGTGTACAAAGAAACAAAGCATCTTGGGACTTGTAGAGCAAGGCAAGAAGAGATTGAGACAGAGCTGTCTTTGTCCTGTCTGCCTTGTGGGTGGCTCACTGCGAAGGAGTTTAGACATGTTCACACCAGAGCACTGCAATGTATTGATCTGCTCATGCAATGATGTAATAATACATCCACAAACTAACAGCTTATATTTCAGTGCTCAAACTGTTTGGACTGTGAGTCCTTCAGAGAAGTGTTAAAAAGCTTGCGTCCACTCACAGGACACCTTTAAAAATCTGTCTAATATGTTATTTAGCCAGAATTCCTCTCTGAATAAGAGATTATTTCTAGATTATGATCAATCATACAGCCAATCAATTTACAATTACAAATTAGTTCATTTAGTGGACACTGACACTTTTATCCAAAGGGACTTACAATGAGTACAATTACAAGAGCTCGACCTCATGATCTTCTGGGTGGAGTCGACCACAAGACCATCCTGCCCCCCTAGTCAGAGCATGTTAAATAACCAACTGAAAAGGAATGTTCAGCTGAACACCAAAATGATGGAAATTAGAACGATAATAATAATTATCAAAGATTATTTCAAATGAATAAAATGAAAAGCCCCGCATGACCACTCAAGGGGTTCCCGAACCCAACTTTGAGAACCACTGTTAGTCATAATTCTTGGGGATAGCCTGTAGGGAGCTCTATGGTTTTATGTAACTTTCCAGCTTTGCTTTGTTATCAAGGTTTCGCCTGGTGCTGGTTTGGCAGAGACTTGTGATGCAGAGGAGAATAGGGAGGCATGTTTTGGGAGGTGCTGATCACAGTGTCTTCTCAAGTCAGCTTGGGATATTTAATTGTGCTCTTCATCTCTCAGTGTTAATAAATGAGGTCACAGCCTACACTGGGAAGGTTAGCGCATGTGTGTTTTCTAGTGTGTGTGTTTTTAAACAAAGAACTTCCGGGCCCTCTGTGATTACCGCAGTGCTGCTGAAAGCCAGAGCAGAGGAAATAAATTAGAAACAAGAAGAGAAGTCTTTCATGTCTGATGCTTTGATAACAAAAACAACAGGTTTTCAGAAACTACTAAAGCGAAAGCTGTCTTATGAGTTTGCTGTCTAGGGAGATCTTGAAACAACAATTGCTGCCAGCAAATGGAAGACTCTCTCATAACATACCCATAACACAAATAAAAGTAAAGGAATATAGCGCTATGGCATATTTATTTTTAGGATCTGTAGATAAAATTACATAAAAATAAGCAAGGCTTGTGTCCCTGTAGAATGACAGAAATTAATAAAAAAAATTCACATTCACATTTGTGACCTGTGTGATACTGCATCTATTGCTGCACTGCACTGAGTTCTGTCTGACACGTTTAGGTTGTGCCCAATGGAGAAAATAGCGGATTGGACGAATCACTCAGTCTTGCAGCCATGTGCAGACCTGACAATCAATTGATTGTTTGTGATAAAAATATATGCATTTCTTTTTAAATACTGTATTTATATTTATTTAAATATACAGTATTTATAATATATTTGACTTTGATTCAAATATGTAATTTTAAATGCAATTTAGACGTAATTTTGTAATGTTTGGCAATCCATATTTTGATAATGATATACTGCTTGATAATGTGTGTAAATCAAAGTACAGTAGCTTCAATGTCTTGTTATATAGTGCTGTATAATGTGTGCCACTTGTCTGCAACCGCTGTTGTACTGACTACAGCATGCATGCTATAGCCTCCTGCCCAGGGAATACAGATGGAAATTAGCTTGTAGCGATATCTGGCACAATATATGTATAGATCATTGTCCCTGTCAAATAAACAAATAACCCAAAAATAAAACCCCTTCTGTTATAGCTCAATATAAGCATTTACTCAGAGACCCAATTCACTTTAATTCATACTAGCCTCCACATGTTAACAGAATGAGGTACTAACGTGTAAATCATTATCGTAAAGCATATCAGGCCAAGACAACATGAGTCTAAGCATCAGGTAACATCTGTACTAAATTTTAGCTCAATTTTAGAGCAGGTCATGTTATTAAAAAGGGGCACTAATCGATCTGAGAGCGCAAGCCTGCACCGCCCCTCTGTGCTGTCCACACCTCTCTACTCCTCACCCTACAGAGCACTCATTTTCACACCGTTCTCTACACCTCCATTTACAGCCATGTGCATTTGTCTTTTAAACATAACAAGGTGAGCTAAACTGGGTATTATCGTAGCAGGAATCTATTTAAATTATGTTATAGGGTTAAACCTTGTTTTAAACCAACCTTTGACTAAAGGTTAATTAACTACTCTAGTTGTAGCTACAGTTTCTATGAAACTTGATTCCAAGTCCGTCAGAACTTATCACTTCAAGACATACTTTGAAGTCACGGCCAGTGTATAGACGCTACAGTACATCAGCTGACTACCTAGCTAGCTAGGGTCTCTGCGTGTTCACAAAAAATATCAGTGTCTGCATCTGAATTTAAACTTTCTGAGCATGTGCTCGCGTTGAGTGTTGAACGCGAGCGCGCAGGCAGGGGGAAAAAAGAGGGAAGAGGGAAAAAAAACACTAACAAATCGGGTAAGTGCGGGAATAAGTGAGAAGGACGCAGTGGGGGTGAATGAGCTCTCCATCTCTCCTGATGTGTGCGCCTGAGCTTATTGCTCACACCAAGACATGCAGTTCAGTCACACTGCAGGTGAACTGCACATTAACCTGCACATTAAGCTATACACAGTGCAACTACAACCATGTATTAGTATGTGAATACTGTTAGTTTAGTCTATAAAGATTCATTTGTCTGGTCTAATCTAATCTAAGTAAATTACTTGCATTACTACTGTAATGCCAACTGCCCAGTGCTTAATTCAGTGCACATACCAGGCACTGAATTAAGAATGAATGAACTACTGTACATAGGCAAAGCAACTTACATTTACACCTATTTGGAGGCAAGCAGGGGTAATGAATCTTGCTCAAGGATGTTCAGTGGTCAGTCCACGCCATGGCTCGAATCAAGGACCTCGCACCCAGACCACTTGTCTATCCCATCCCAGCTGACCAGCTCTCCTTCCACTATTCATTCCACCTTCCGTTCCCCTTCACAACTCTTCTTACTTCTTCTTCCCAGTTCTCACATGCCAAACTATATTTCAAGCTTCATTACCTCCCTCCCTACTAATTAGCGCCTCTCCACAGAAATTACGTTAAGACTACATCGATCCCTTTGGGGACCTTCGTTCTCTGCATTTGACCCATCCTAACCACTAAGGCACCCAGGGGGAACAGCTGTAACGCCAGTGCCTTGGTCAAGGGTAAGGGAAGGAGTATTAACCTAACATGCGTGTCCTCTGGTGTTGGGGGGACTCTAACCAGAAGGGCCCCAGTCGGGGCTCAAACCCACGACCTTATTGCCATGTCGCTGCACCTGGAGACTTCTCAGTGGACTGTACTAGACATTCAGTGTCAGGGCCGCGGGGTGAGCCGTGCCTTCGGCTGCCTCAGTGGTATGTCCTTATGAAGAGAGGCCTATGCTAGCAGAAGGCACAAGGCACATCATCAGACTTCAGACAGCCCGGTGTGACATGACGCACATTAAGGAGAATAAAGAGCAGGGGTGGTGATATTTAATGGCCCATGTACACGTCTTGTAGATAGAAGAATCTTGTAGATAGAAGAATGCATCAAAACCCTGAATCTAATTTCAGGGTAGCAGTTCCTGTATTCTGTCAATTCTCCATCTGGTAGCATGGACGTACTGATTAGGATTTCTGTTTATTTAATTCTGTTATATTATGTTGGTAGACTTTCGTTAAAAAAACAACAATAAGTTTCGCAAGATAAAAACAAATCCTTGTAGGAAAGTGGCAATGCCCTATAATGACAGGATCTTCTTCAATGCACTGCAGATCCTGCACAATCCAAGTACAGGATCTATAAATGACATAATGTTTAGTGAAGGACATATGAGGTAATGTTTAGCTCTCCCTCTTCCCCTCCTTGGGGAGAGTGCTAATGAAGCAGGAGGCGGCTCAGATGGGGGATTCTAACTCATCCTGGGTTCCACTCAATCAATAATATACAGATGGCACCCACTTCTTGCCCCCACGACCCCCACTCATATTTTAGTCTGGACCCACCTCTCATGCTTCCTCTGACCCTTCTCTCCTTGCTTTTCGCCTTCCCACCCTCATCCTCTCTCCTCCTCTCCTCTGACCTTATCCTCCCCTATCTCTTCTCCCCTATCATTTTAAAGTCTGCAGAAGTTTTCCCTTCTGCAGTTCACCACCCCTCTCAGGCAACCACAGCAGAGTTATGACTTTGCATTGTAATTACACCGACGCTCGCAGTTGATTTTCATCGCTATTACCAACTTATTTGCCTCTCAGTCATCACTACGTTTGTGGCCCTCCAGAACTAACGCTGGTTGCAAGTCTGACAGAAAACAAACTTACAGGCTGGAAATTCTAATCAAGAAACTCTGATAGAAATAAAATAAATAAAACGTACTTCAGACCTCCCAGAAAACAAAGTAAATCCAAATATTACTTTCACCGTCTTCTGAAATTCTCCCTTGCAGTTGCAGACCAACGAATCCTGTGAGACAACAGTGCCCCCTGCTGTTTACCTGAGGAAGCCTAGTTAAGTGAAGTTGCTAGTAAACTGTGACAGCTCCCTCTGTACTGGTAAAGTCTCTAACTACTAGGGTGCACAGCTCTCTACCTACTAGGGATATTGTGTAACTGGATTTATAGTACATCATTCTTATTTCTATAGACTGTGGAGAATATAGTGTGAAAAACCAACTGCTACACCAGAAGAAACCTTCTTAAATTTTAAACCTAAACATTACTCAAGCCATTCCATGTCTACGCCATCATGCATGCATATGGAAATAGCATTAGTATGCTGGTGCAGTAGTAGCTTTTCCCGTTTTATAAAAACACCTGAATAATCATATCTTAGAAGACGCCTTCTGCTATTGCTATAGCTACAGAGTTATCAATTTCCCAATGGGCAGGACAGAAATAAGAGAGGCAGACCCAAAAGGCCCTCCACAGCAGCTTTAGCTAATAGGGGACAAAATAAACTCTAGAGGAGGAAGAGTGTCAGACAGAGGCAAACCTACAAGAACATCAATTACAATGGTATAATAATATTAATAATAATAATAATAATAATAATAATAATAATAATAAACACATAATAATAATAATAATAATAATATATAACACATATAACACAATATAAAACATTTTAGTTTGAATGATCAGCAACATGAAGCCAACAGCTTTAGCATAAAGCCAAGAAATGCTTCTGTCTATACTTTTATTAAAAGATAGGCTATTACCCTATTATGGCAGCATAAATGGGCAAAGAGCAGTGGTATACATGGTTTAATAGTCCAATAGCAGCTCCAGTGCAACACACTAAAGAGACCCTGGAGGCCTGGGATAACAAGCTCCCAGGTCTCTGGTCTTATACTTGGCACATGCCCTGGACCCAGATGTACTGCGGTGTCAAGAGACCCAGAGACACACGAGGAGAACTAGCATTTATTGGCCAAGAAGAAGAAGAAGCCAGATTGATGGAGGGAGGGATGGATGAGTAGACACAGCGGTTCCCTCAAGGAGACACAAACAGTAACCAGTTCTCTGCTTGGAGGCGATAACAGTGTTTCTCAGCCCTGTGCCAGCTACGCATACATGACTGGCACAAAGAGCAAGAAAGAAATTGAGACTTACTCTGTGAGTGTGTGTGTGTGTGTGTGTGTGTGTGTGTGTACCTCTTCACTGCGTAGCCCCAGCTGGAGGATAGTGCTGGGAGTCTTTAGCTTGGCTTGACTGGACTGGGCCATCTGCAGGTTCAACTGCCAGCCCACATGTTCCAGCTGGAAAACACAAGCAGGCAAGCACACCCAGTTTCCAGTCTTATTTATTTAGTTATGGTGCCCCTCACAGCTGTAAACTGGTATTACAATGACAAATCAATTCACTTCACAATTTACTGCACAGCCTAAAACAGACAGAAGACATACAATAGTTGAACTCCAATGCTGGGTGAGTGTAGGAGATAAACATGGGTCACATGGGTAGACAAATAAATATACAAACTGGTGCCAGCACCTGCACAGTGTCCGTTTTTTTTAAATATATAAAAAAGGTATATATTATATGTACAGTATAAAATTACTTTAATTAAACAGAATCAGAATAGGGTAAATTGTTAAACAACTTAATTACTATTGTGATTCACACTTTAATGAACAGTTACTGATTTACAGGCTGACTGGCTGAATCAGTCAACTGTGGAGGTGTGATATACAGTATTAGCAGCACTTTGCAGGGAAGGTTCAGTTTTATGGTTGAAAGTGTTTTATGATGCAGAGAAAGGTAATAAAAATAAACTGTGAGTGAATTATAGATGCTGGATGCTTCCCCAGCACCCTAAGACAGTTGTAAGGAGTCAATTGAGTCCCAGGTGAGAGCCTGTATCACATTATTCAAATGAATAACAACATAAGTACTTCCACTGTTTTTTGTTCTCTCTCTCTCTCTCTCTCTCTCTCTCTCTCTCTCTCTCTCTCTCTCTCTCTCTCTCTCTCACTCTCTCTCTC
>JAOEHI010001268.1:0-12817 GCA_025447815.1 Percopsis transmontana
TATATATAAAAATACACTCATATTTAACTGTCACACCATTCAAGTGTATAATGTATTTTAGTGTGCCATATTAAACTCAGTTATACAGATCAATACTTGAGACTATTCTGGTTTTATTGGAAGAACCACATTTACAGCAATGCATCAAAATTATACTCTTTAGAATGTGGATTGACTACACAGCCTTGCCTTCCACAAATATTCCCAACACTGCATTATAAAAAAAAAAAAAAACTTAAACTCAAAAGGTACACTCGCTCTCCATGTGTACCTATTTCTCCTTCTTTACAGAGATCCTCCAACCACTGTTTACATTGTGCGTTTATGTGACAGGCTGAAGAAATCAAAAGGTTCAACGACCCTGGGCCGCTAAAGAGGCTCAGTTCAACGCTATGCTAAAGACATACTGGGCCAATATATATAGAAAATATTTAGCGCGCCTCATAATACAGAAGAGTGCAATCCGGATCCAGGACTACTATATGTTCCCTTGGCAGGTGAATGCGAATGCGGGAAATCCGGGTCTAGAGGAACATTCTCCCTAATTGCTAGCTTTCACTGCCTCCTGCTGAATGTCGTCTTGCTTGAGACGGTAGTCAGCCAGGGCCGCCTTAATGGCATCTTCCGCCAGCACTGGGGAAGACGGGAGAAAGAAAGAGATATATAACTAAACCTATGAAACACAACTTACTGACTAGGAGGTTAAGGTTATTATTTATATCATGGATGGCAGTAGTGAATCTCATATACACATATGGTAAAGATGAGTAAAACTTACTGGAGCAGTGAAGTTTAACAGGTGGGAGACTCAGTTCCTTGGCAATGTCAGTGTTTTTAATTGTCAACGCTTCATCGATCTGAAAAGGAAAGACAAAAAGGGAAACTAACCACAATATCAATTCCATTTAACAAGATTTCAAATGCCATGACAGGAAAGGGAGGAGGCGCCAAGTGCCAAGGAACATCCACTTACAGATTTGCCCTTCACCCACTCTGTGGCCAGTGAGCTGGAGGCGATGGCAGAGCCGCAGCCAAATGTCTTAAACCTGGCATCCACAATCTTCCCATGCTCATCCACCTCAATCTGCCAAAGACAGCATCAGATTAAAACAACAAACAAGGGGAATTCCGGACACTAATCTAGGCGAGTCCATTTTATTTATTAAGGTCAAAAGTAATGATGAGGTGATACCCGTACCTGAAGCTTCATTACATCTCCGCAGGCTGGGGCGCCTACCAAGCCAGTTCCAACGTTCCTGCTGTTCTTATCCAGAGAGCCAACATTCCTGGGGTTCTCATAATGATCCACTACCTTGACACGGTATACAGGCGAGACATAGCCTTAGATACATAGATACTAGCACCTGCTACACGTATATGGAACACAGTAGTTCAATATACATTAATTTCAGTCTGTCCCACACTAATGATAAATTGGTAAGGCAACATTTTACGTAAACTTATCAAAGTTTTACGTAAAATGTTAGGCTAAGCTAGTGGGCAGGATAGGCTAGTGGTCTAGGTGTTGGACTCCCAGCCAGAAGGTCATGAGTTTGAGCCCCAGAGTTGGCTTACCTGTAAGCGTTTTTGAGCCTTGAGCAAGATGCCTAACCCCTATCTGCTCCATGTAATAATATCATGTAATTGTAAGTAGCTTTGGATAAAAGCGTCTGCTAAATGACCTTATTGTAATTGTAAAAAATAAAAAATAATTAAAAAGAAAAACAATTGGCACATGGGTGGAGAGTTGGGCAACTGGAAGGTTTTAGCATTGCGTAAGGCAAATCATATAAACAGATTATAACATGGCTCCTTGTCCACAATAATTAATTCCCCCTGCATCCTTCTCCCCCAGGATTCCAGCTGAGTCATTGTGAGTCTACAAGATACTGACCCTGAGCGTTTTTTTTTGTTTTTTTTTTTAACAAATGTGTGGACGACACCCAGTCTGAAATAAGTTTCTTTGCGTATTAAAAAAATAATAATACTTGAAATGTGCGAACCCCAAACCAAAAACCCCAGTAGAGTTAGTGCGTGTGCCCAGATTTGGCCACACTGACGTCACATACTGTATAACATGTATTCTTCTTATGTAAAGTAACCCTAGAATGAACTCTGTGCTATACGAGAGGACTAGTGACAGCGCATGCCATCACAATAAGAAACTCAATATTATCAATGTCATATTATGCACGTTGTGCCCATGTTGACTACCATGGAGTTTATTTAGGTCAAGTGCGTCAAAAATAAATAAAGCTGAGGATATACGACCTCCAAGTAATGTAAAAACCTGCAACGACGTAGTTTTGACTTTGTTTCGTAAGTGTCTAAAACTAGCTAGCTACGGCTAACGTTACCTGGCTAACCATGCTACTACTATACAACAGTAAGCTTTCGGTGATTAGAACTTGCATCTAAGCTCAAATATAATGCATGTCAACACTATGGATACCAGTAGCTACATGGTCAATATAGTAAGCTCAAATATAGTGCATGTCAACATTATGGATACCAGTAACTATATGGTCAACCCAGTTGTCGTTATGTTGACAGCAAAAAGCAAACAACTCGCAGACTGAGACACATATACATAGCTGTAATGCATATATATAGAAATGTACCTTCTCGTGGTAGCAACACTGGGTGATGAACTCGGGAACAGAAACCCTTCTTGTTACGAAAGCAAGAGGTGAGAGGCACTTCTTCGCTACAGTCCCCGCCATGTTAACTCAGACACTGACGCACTACGATAAACACCGTCCTTCTCCGCCGTAGCGCCGAGAGGGAGGCGCTTGGTACTGTGTTGCCCTGACGTCATCCCATCGATTCGTGTCATGAGCTACCCTTGTGACTTGGGACTATGGAACCAGCGCCTCTACAGGGCAAATACTGTATGCTCTAGGGGCATTTGCCCTGTTCTACGACCGTACGTCATCATTTGTGAATGGGAACTGCAAGTAGATGTGTTTTGAGATCAAGCAAGCTCCCAAGGGAAATGGTGAAAGAAGTAACAGAAATATGTTTATATTCTGCATAGAAAATAAATGTAGGTTTTAAGGTAAGCAAGGTACCAGCCTTAGCCCCTAAACATTGTGTAGGCCTACCACAATATTGCATACTTACTACTTACTATAACACTACAGCTATTACAATTTCATTAGGTCATTATATATATATATATATGTGTGTGTGTGTGTGTGTGTGTGTGTGTGTGTGTGTGTGTGTGTGTGTGTGTGTGTGTAAATGTACGTCAAAAAGCAAAATATAATCTGTAGGCCTGTGTTTAATTTATATATATATATAAATAAAACTCAGGCCTACAGATTAGGTGGTGGTTGCTGTGGCCGCAAGAGGGCAGCAGACGGCTTGTCAAAGGCTGCGCTCAGGATGGTGTAACGTTTAATTTACGGTCAATAAACGTAAACGGCAGAGTGGACTGAACGCCAGGTTACAAAACAGGGAGGAGTTTTGGGCTGTGGGTTGAACAACGCTCACATGGCTAGATGATGGTAGATTCAACCACCCACCTCTATCGGTGATGTAGAGCACTAAACATGTTTAACTTGCTAGGAATGATATGTCCACAATGGTAGTGGTCCACAATGGTGGTGGTCAACATATTCCTATTTTAAATGTCATGCATATTATTTTAGAATGAGACGGAATACATTTCAGGTGAAATAAGATGGTAAAAAACGCGTCCAGTGTGCAATGGCCTTAATGAACGCGACAATTGCTAATGGTGTTTAATAGTGATGATGTCAAATACTCACAAATGTGTATAAAACTATGGAGGACCAAAGATGCCATAATTAAAATACACGCAAACAAGGGTGCAGAACCCTTGCTTCCTTTATCTTGTCACTGCTTGATCTCAGCCTTCATCAGCACAAGCAAGGCCTCCTTTTTCCGTGAACAGAATTGTCTTCTCTTCCACCCAGAAGATTGCTGCCAGGCCTGGCAGGCTCCAGCTAGCTGCTGCTGGCCGTTCTTGGAATCAGAAGCCATGGTCTGATGGCTCTGATGATCTCCTCCTCCATGATTCTTGGAGGACCTCTAACTCTAAACTTAAGGTAATATATATATCTGCTTCAGGCGGGCCTCCCCTTTCTTTTTTCTGGTACTGTGCCTCCTACCGTGCCAGTGTTTGGTGGAGAAGCTCTGTCTCCTGCTGAAAGGCCTATCCTGCTTTAGCTAGCTGGCCAGTTTTAGCCTGGGCCTCCAGGATCTTGAAGGCTGTATTGGTTTGCTTTGCCAGCATGGTCTAAACATGTGAGATCTTGCATTCATCTTCTTCTTCGCATCAGGGGCCATGGCCCGAAGTCTCTCTTCTCCCCTTCATGTTTTTGAAGATCCTTAAACTCTTTTCTGAACGTCTTCTCTCCCTCCTCTTTTTTCAGGTGAGCCTCCCCCTCCATCATTTTGTACGAGGTCATTCAGCTCCGCCCAATTGGCTTCAGGCTCAACGGAATCTTGCTGTCCCGTCGAAACCCTGTGGAGGGCCTCTATCTCTTCCATGTAAAAGTCTGAGAAAGGAGAAGTGAGCCTCCTTCTGCTTTAGCAGAACATCCTTCCATATCATTGTTACTATATTGTTATTTAAGTTCTAGCTTTCTCTTTCTCTGTGTTTGTATAACGGACGCAAGGGGTACAGTGAGGTGCTGAGCTGTACAGAGTAAACCTCACTCCACAGTATAAGAGACATGCTAGCGACAGATGCTAGTGCCCATTCGGTTTTAGCCTGCCTTGCTAAGCGTTTGCCCATGCCGGGGATCCGGGTTTGAGTCCGGTGCGGTACTCTTGTGGGGTCCTTGTGTTTTTTAGGTTAAGGATGCAGTCAATATTTATGTTTCAATGCAATGTGCACAATACTTCAATTGAGAAACAAAAGTTAAATAATGTTTACTTTTACAGAATTGCAGCCATCTAAACCCAGGCTTGCATTGCTTGCAAGTCTGTGATGGAAAGTTTTAATGAGGGACAGGACCCGCTTTGTCATGTGTCATTATATAATTTTCTTAAACCATGTTGTGTGGTAGCATTTCTCATTGCCTTCACACAAAATGTATTGACAAAGCCTTGATGGAAAAGAGTGGTCATACCCATGTTCAATGTGAAATTTGGTGTAAAATAGAACAACCAGCAGTAATAGCCTGTCAAATATACAGAAAGGCTGTATTGTTGTAATGTGAAATAAATTGACACGTGAATGTGACACATTTATTTGAAACAGTTCATTTTATTTGAACCCTTTTATAATATTAGACAGCAATACTTTTTCGTTACATATACACGTGTAAAGAAAACTGGGTAAAACCACACTTTCCATACATTTACATTTACATTTACATTTACAGCATTTAGCAGACGCTTTTATCCAAAGCGACTTACAATTAGTACATTTGTCAACAGTTGAACCAGTTAACCACCAGTTATGCAAAAAGATAACATTCTCTTAGAATATGGAGAGCATCATGTAACAAGGTTACTTTACCTATACATTTGCAGATTGGCTTGTTTTCTTGGATGTCAGTTGAAAGAATTAATGTTAATGTAATAACATAAATGTACAACTACACAAAAGGATCCAATAACACAAATCACATTTACTACACAAGCCTTGTGTCAACAACCAGGATATTCAGGTACAGGTATACACTCCTTTATTGCAGCGCCAATATGACCCCAGCTTAGTGTTGTGCTGTTATGTCTGAAGCAAAACTGTCCACAAAAATGTAAGCAGCTGTAGGGGGAGGAGTAGAGAAGTGTGCCAGCCAGTGGGAGGGCCATGCAGTCTCAGAGTTTCAACCCAAAACCACGTTTTTTTATTAAATGGTTTCACACCATGGGCAATTCCAGACACAAGTTGAGGAGTTTCCCTTTAACCATGGTTGGGTAACATGGTCAAATGATCAGACCTGTAAATGTAAATATCTTTATAATGAATGGGGTGTAGTTTGAATAATTATATTATAATCCGGGAATACCTGGGATTTCGATTTTATGAAACTAAACTGAAAATGTTTGCGGTGGTCATTTTAGCAAAATCTAAACTCCACCTCATTCACACAAATTGTACACAGAAACAGAGAAGTAGGAGGTGTTCACACAGGAAACAGAAGTGAGAATCTGTATCCATAGAGAACACATTTGCTTGATCGTTGAATATTATACAGACACAAAAGGTATGAATTTGATTTACAATGTGTTACAATCATTTCAAATTAAATAAAACTGATATGGTGCTGTCTCTGGTTGGATAATTTGTAAAACTGTTTATTTCAGTTTGAAGAGAAGCATGGAGGAAGGAATTGACTATGCTGACTATGGAGACTACACTCCAGACAATGGGTCTGACTCAAACGTCTCTACGAGTGCTGTAGGAACTTTCACCAACAATAAGTCCTTTTTGACTTACACTCTACTGGCAATCAACATTCTTATTTGCGTGATTGGCCTAGGAGGAAATTCTCTGGTCATATGGGTCTGTGGTTGGAAAATGAAAAGAAACATCAATGCCATCTGGTACCTCAGCCTGGCTATTTCAGACTTCTCCTTCAGTGCCTGTCTGTCCCTGGAAATAGCCTACTCTCTCACCTCACACTGGCCGTTTGGATTAGTACTGTGTAAGCTCACATCCTTTGCTCTGTTTTTCAACATGTTCAGCAGTGTTTTTCTGTTGGTTTTGATCAGCGCTGACCGATGCGTGATGGTCACGTTCCCTGTGTGGTCCCAGAACCATCGGACAATACGGAAAGCTTTCGCAATGGTGGTCCTCATGTGGGCCCTCTCTGCTATGCTGACTTTGCCTGCACTGATCTACAGACAAACCAAAGTCCACGGGCCTGTCACCCAGTGCTACACTGACTACAAGTCAGTTTCCAAACACAAGGCGGTGGTGTGGACTCGATTCATTTGCGGGTTTGTGATTCCTTTTCTATTGATCGTTTTCTGCTGCTTGGTCCTCTGCATAAAGCTAAGGAGTTTAACCATGAAGTCCACAAAACCATACAAGGTCATGGCTGCACTTATATTGTCCTTCTTCATCTGCTGGGTCCCGTACCACACCTTTGTTCTGATCGAGTTCGACTTGGGCTCTCACCATCTCAATGTAATCGAAACAGGTCTGAAGGTAGGGGGCACGCTAGCCGCAGCAAACAGTTTTATGAACCCCCTTCTCTATGTGTTGATTGGAAATGACTTCAAACGTACTCTTAAACGGTCTTTCATGTCGAGAATAGAAAACGCAATGGCTGATGAAGTTCGCACAGGGGGCCATAACACCATTAGGTCTAAATCAATAGTTCTTTGAGTTTTTTCTTAAACTTTTATGGTACATTTAAATGGTTAATCTATATGAATATGTTTTTATATTATAACATTTACTTTTGAATGCACCTGTTGAAATTACAAGAAATCATACAATAATATGCATTTCATATAGTCATTGGAAATGACTTCAAACGCACTTTGCCGGAATTTAGGCTGCTAGCAATTATTGACTAAATAGTTAGTACTAATTAGTACTAATGTACTAAAAATGCAAAAGTGATGTAACCTTATGAAATTATGCCGTCCTTAGGAGAATGTTGTTTGCTTGCAAAAACTGGTGGTTAACCAGTTGACAAAAGTACTAATTGTAATTTTTTTTGGATAAAAGCTGTAAATGTAAATGTTAATATCTGAAACACATGACAACATAATTCGATTTCATATTCTAGTATATAAGCTAGACAGCTAGTAAACATATGTATTGATCATTTTATTATTTATTATATCACAGTGAATGTACATTTAACTGAAGTACACGATAAAACATTACTAATGTCAACATATAATAAAAAAAGTTGCTCTTTCTGCTTTCTTCCTTTGAGGAAGTGAAATTTATTTTTTTGTGTAATGTAGTCACGCAATTCAGTGTTTTACACCACTGAAAGGTGGAAAGTAGGAAATGCTGCCTTTCTTCCAAACGTTTCCTGAAGGTACTGCTACGATTAACGCCGAACCCCTATCTGCTCCATGTAATTGTAGGTCGCTATGGATAAAATTGTAAAAGGAAGCCATCTGAATGTTGAAACTAAACATCTGAAACTAAACAGAATAAATTCAGACTTAGAAAACCACAATCATGCTGCTCTCTGCTACGTGTGTGTTTGTGTGTGGAGAGAGAGCACAGCTCTGGTGCATGTCTTTTAAAGGGCAGAGCACGATCATCCTGGCACCCGCAACATCCGGAGGGAAGAGAAAACAGGGTACCCAAGACACCAGCAGGGGGAGCATGCAACAGAGATAAACAATAATATCACGTGAATAGTGTTGTCGTCAGCATATTGCATATGACATTGTCAGCTATTCTTATGCTGACAATGTCATATGAGTGAGTTCATGGAAAAGCTGAGTCACGATTGACTCAAAGTTCGGAAATGTAGATAATAGTGCTAATAGTGTTATTTACAAAATCTCAGAAATGGCTAAATCAGTTTACCAGGCCAATATCAAGATGATGAGAATATAGTTAAATTAAAACTATATTCAAAAATTTATGTTTTTGAAAATAAATAATTGTCAAATCCTTGATCACGCCAGGTTTTTCATTTCAGATATAACAATAACGTGAACCTACTATTATAATATCACCATGTGGTCAGTTTCAAATTCTTTACAGTCAACGAAAACGAAAGAAACATAATAACGCAAAATAAGCGTGTGTAAAAAGGAAATAAAAAAAACTAAATAGCGATGTACCTGACCTGAACGCAGGGATATGGCCACACCCACGAGGGTTTCTGTTCCAATCAGGGGAATCCGAACCTTCACTGCAGTATGGCGGACCTGTGATGCAATAACACTGTAACACTTTAGCTAACTTTACGTTTTTCTAACAGGGATTAAGAATCCTATGTGGACATATCGCTTACGTTATCCGTGATGCGGACCGTTATCCGTGATTTGGACCGAATGCGATTGAGTGATTTTATTATTTAACCGAAACCGACTGACAGTTGTAGACTATTTTGTTAAACATATGTTTGGTAGCGTTAGCTTCAGTTAGCTCTGGCACTACGGTAGCTCTTGTATTGCTGTTGATTTAATTTCGTTTCCTTCTTTGATCCAAGGACCGTGTGTTAAATCGAAATCAACGTTTATTTTCATCTTTCGTATAGGTATAGGCTCTTGCACAGTTAACGTTTTAATGCTCGAGTTTTGAAGCGCCGGTGTCCGGCTGAATCGCCCCCCCCCCCACTGACCTCATTCTTGTTTTGGGGAGCCAAATGGCGAGCGCCGCGCCTTCACCTCCTGTTTCCACAGCCACGGAGAACCCTGGCCCTGGATCCACTAGCTCCAATGTGGGTGAGGGGGTAAATCAGGACAGTACTTTCGAGTGCAACATTTGCCTGGACACCTCCAAGGATGCAGTGATCAGCCTTTGTGGACATCTGTTCTGGTAGGAGCTGTTATGGGTTTAAACAATGCTTAAATAAAGACAAGGACACATCCTATGTTTGTCGTGTATGTTTAGGACAACTTGCCACATTCTGAATCATATAGTCTGATTACTTCTACAGAATGACTCACTGCTATACCCAGTACAAAGGGAACGTTTCATCCACTTGCTTTCTGTGTCGGTTCCTGATGGTCTTGACTGCTATCGAGTTACAGTGCCTTAGTGAACATTGTTCTTAGCAATTGTAAACCCATATTAAAGGATTTGTCAACATACATTATGCATAGCCTATTTAATTTGTGAGTGTAATGTTTCTCTAACTAGACTTTGTCTTTCCTTATGTCAACATCTGCCTTGCTGTACTAGTTGGCCATGCTTGCATCAAGTAAGCAAATTACGTTTTCTGTATCGCTTATCGAATTCAGTTACCCAATTGACTGCCCTCTGTGTTCCTTTTACGAAGTAGTGATCTCAATCTATTTGTGGTGTTTTTACAGTGGCTGGAGACTAGACCTAACAGGCAAGTTTGTCCAGTGTGCAAAGCTGGAATCAGCCGCGACAAAGTAATCCCTCTGTACGGACGAGGAAGTACAGGCCAGCAGGACCCCAGGTGGGTAGTTTTTAAATGCTTTGTCTGAGACTTACAATGAATTTGATGCTTGTATGCATTCCATTGGAGAACACAGTACATTGTTGTGGGTATTTTGTATTGGCATATTTCATACCCGGATTCATAGATTTAAGATTATCAAAATATAAACTGTTCAGTGGTGTGAATAAGTTACTGTGAGAATGACAAAATATTGTTGCTATTTAAGGGAACGAACGCCGCCACGACCACAAGGACAGAGACCTGAGCCAGAAAATCGTGGTGTAAGTATTGATGGTGTAGTATTTATGTTATTCTCCCTAAATGCTGTAAATATAAATGTAAAATATATCCCTAGTATATCCTAATATTGTTCTGTGTTGGAACATTT
Organism: Percopsis transmontana; assembly: GCA_025447815.1. Lineage (NCBI taxonomy): Eukaryota > Metazoa > Chordata > Actinopteri > Percopsiformes > Percopsidae > Percopsis > Percopsis transmontana. The sequence goes on from JAOEHI010001268.1 coordinate 10,426, forward strand.
TAGCTAAGGCAGATATATTGGAGGGTGTCGGCAGCTGACTTGCGTTACCCATTCATGATGAAACTATTACATTGGATGATGCAGTAGTTGTATCGCAACTTGCTCTTAATTCATTATCACAATGATATTTCCCACTGGGACCCATTAAACTCTGCCACTGAGGTCGAGGCGCTTCTCTTGAGAATGACACCGGCATGACACAAATCACACGGGCTATTGCGTCATATGTCACGGCTGTGTATTAAACTTTACCTCAGTCCTGGATAAAAATGAACAGATTTAAATGAGAATTTACCGTGATGATGAAATGTGTTCCAGGGATTTCAAGGGTTTGGATTTGGAGATGGAGGATTCCAAATGTCCTTTGGAATTGGCGCCTTTCCATTTGGTATTTTTGCTACAGCTTTTAACATCAATGATGGAAGACCTCCACCAGGTATTTGTTTTTCACCTTAAACAATCTACTCTTAGCAAGTGGGGCATACGATCACTATAAATCATTACCAGTATAAAAACCTTGTGACGCTTATGCCTATTTCAAAGCATAAATGACCGGCCAATATGATCTAGTTAATAGAATATTTTTTTAGTTAATTTATTTGCAAAGCAGAGTTATGATGGGTGCTTTGTCCAGCCATGTTCCTCCAATTCACATCAAAACATGGCATCATTGTTTTCTGAAAGTAGTGCCAGTGAACCAGTTATTTCATGGTAATTGGAGGAAAAATTAGGTGTCTTGCTCAGGGACACCTTGACACTCCGCCAGGCGGGGCGGGGATCGAACCAGCGATCCTTCAGTTGCACGGTGACCCTGTACCACTCTAATTCTGCTATGATATTATTCATGTTAACACTACATATGGAAATACCCTATAAAAACAGGAAGTTTGAAAATGCTTGAATTGCACCACGTGTTACTACACCCCTACTGTAAACAATATAATGTGTGCACATTATATGCTATTATTTTAAGATACCAAATAGCCTCTGATATTTCCTTTTTATGATGCCAAAATGTTTTTTTCAACAAATTAACCTTGCATTTTAATTTTAAGTGGCGTGGTTTTTAGGGAGAGTGTCTTCAATCCTATCTGTTTCAGGCCTCTGAACATTTAATTCCTTCACACAGCTGCCCCTGGAACGCCACAACACATGGATGAACAGTTTCTTTCCCGACTCTTTCTGTTCGCTGCCCTGGTGATCTTGTTTTGGCTGCTAATCGCATGAAGGGTCAGATAACGGCGAACAGCTCTTGTGTGTGACCACCAGCCATAGGACAATTTGGTACATCACTGATTACATCTTAATTTTGCTTCCTTACATGTTATCACCACTTGCCTGTTTTTTCATCATCTTCCTAGATTTTTTTTTCTTTGTTCAGTATTTAGTAGATCATCTTTCTGTATTTTTGTGCTATTGTACTTTTGCAGCTGGTATGTCAGTATGCAAAAAGTTTTGAAAGTCCTCTAGGGATGGGGGGGGGAAACTGAATGAGGAGAAAATATAGGTTCAGGCATATCGTGTGATTTTTATATATAAAAGCCTTTATTCACAGGTCAGAATAATAAGACATTTGTTTCAGCGTTGTGCTTTCTTCATGGTGTAAACACATACATGAAAAAAACATTAAATTACCCCATGCCTGGTGTATTTTTTTTTATACAACTCACAGATATGCCTGGACTTACAAATTGCTGCTCAAGGAATGAAATATTTGAATAAAAAACCTTAAACACTGTTCCTAACAACACATTGTATGGCAAATTGATGCAACCAACCTTTTGATGAGAAATCTGTTATCCAGTAATTCTTTTAGTGTTAACACAGATGGAAATACTGTATGTTATAAATATCATGTATTCTGAAGCAACTTTGTCAGTTACAAGAGTATTGTTTAAATATAGCAACACTAATTACTAGAATTTTATTCTTGGTCAAATATTCTGCAAATAACATTTCTCAAATTGGTAAAATTGTTCATTACCTTAATGATTACAGATTAAATTTTTAGTTGTACATTCTATTTAATTAAAGTCTATATTTCTACACAGGTATTGAGTGTATGTAAGATGGGACAGAGAAAACGGAAGATGTCATGAAGTTCAATATTTTATTTTTGAACAGTGTAAAATACTGTAGAATTCTGAGTTGAAGAGAACACTTCAAGAACTATTAACCAACCACTAAATGTGAATCTACTCTTGTTACCAGCAATGCTGTGTAAATAAAGATATTAAATCAGTATGCCTTATCCCATAAGTCTTTGAAAATCAAGATTATGTTAAACAAGGTCGTAAGAAATTATTTATACATATATATACATACACACACGTATGTGGGGGGGGGGGGGGGGGGGGGGGGGGGGGGGGGGGGGGGGGGGGGGGGGGGGGGG